>JAQIXP010004508.1:0-11428 GCA_034700285.1 Proteroiulus fuscus | reverse complement strand
TAAAAATCAAACCCCATCGTTGAACTTTAACCCGTTCTTGAGTTAGTACAGTTTGAAGAAAACGAATTTAACATTGATATCCCCATAGGCCCACGCTGTTAAAAGTGTGGACAGCCCCCTAAAAGCCATAACGGCTTTTAATCCTTTCTAACGGAGGAGTCCATAAAGTACCAATAAGCACTAACACATAACACATTTGATGGCAGTTTAAATGGCTTGCAGCTCAAAGCTGATAGCGTTGTTTTTGCCATTAATTTGTATGGTAAAAACAACGCTATCAGCTTTGAGCTGCAACTTTCCCGCTCTCAGCTGCTTACATAAACGCACCCTTACCCTAAATGCATTTTTGTACTGTCATTCAATGGAATACCTACTCTATACGTGCAAATACCAGCAAACTAAATGTAATTGGGAAATGCTACTTAATTTTGAAAATTGATCAGACGTTTCGTCAAGAGAAAGCTCCAATGGACATTACAAGCACAATTGCTATCAAAAATGGCATACAAAATTTCTATTTACCTTAATGTCTACTTGAACATGCTGAAGAAGTCTTCGCAATTCTCGATTTTCGGGGGCGAGTTTGATGGCCTCGGCCAAGTCCTCAGCAGCAAGCTTCTGTTGCCTGCAAGTCAAATAGAATCAAATATTTTAAAATCGATCTAATTCCCACGGCGGCACCTGTGACCTACAGTAATGTCCGAAATAACCCAACCTACCTGAGGTCTCTCCTGGCTCTGGCCCGTGCGTAATATGCTTCATACGATTTGGGATTCACTTCCAAAGCTTTTGTAGCCAAATCAGCGGCAGCTTCAAATTCCTGTTATTAAAAAAGTGTTTATAACTCGATACCAATCTGAGTATTTGAGACTTGACAGCACTTACGAGGGACTTCCTCCTACATCTTGATAAACTTAGAAGTAAATTAACTTTGATCTGTTGGAAAGGGCGGGCCTCCTCACCGACTGCATCCGTAGGAAACTTTTTCAGAGCATATTGAAAGCGATATGCAGCATCTTTGAGACGATTTTTCTAAAATAAATAATGCATAAGTTGAGAAGTTGGTACGATACCAATAAATACTGGTTCTCGTGACATCTGCTTTTGTACTTTGTAAAGGACACTGCCATCTTCCAACAATTTGCTCAACAGGATCAACATGATGTCCGGCTTGTCGGCGGCCATCATCCAAGTGGCCGGTCCCAGTTTGGCCCCACGCTTCAGGAAGCATATGACGGCGGCCGTATTCTTGCAACCGATGGCCCGGTCCAACGGGCGCATGCCATTGTGGTCCACATGCTCTACGGTAGCCCCCCTATCCAACAACAGCTGAACCTGTAATTATTTGAAACAAAATTTTAGTAGACGTAGGTTTCTTCCAGTTTTTAATAAAACTAGCTTCGTCTAGTTTAAAAAAACCGTAAACTTACAACATTCGGATCTCCGTGGAAAGCGGCCAGATTGAGTGGAGTCCTTCCGGTGCAATCTGTGTGGTGAAAGCTGGAACCATGGTCAAGGAGAAGTTGAACGGCATTAAACTGCCCCTTCAAACAGGCCCAACAAAGGGCGGTGAGACCTTCGTTATCGGCCTTAATCACCGACGAGCCTATGAATTTCGAGATTCGTGTTTTATAAGCATGAAACTAAAAGTCAGCTTAAATGCTTCAATAACAAAATTCCTAAAAAATTAAGGCATTGGATACCTTACCTCTCGCAAGCAGCATTTCAGTTAAGCAGAGATGGCCCCCACAGACACTCATCATTAGAGCCGATCTACCGTATCCGTCCACCTGATCGACGTCAGCCTGGTGTTGCAACAAGAGACTCGCAATTTCGGTCTGTCCATCTCGAACGGCGCACAGGAGCGGAGGGGTCAAGGAGCCATTGGTGGTCACTATAGAAGCCCCTCGTCTAAGCAGGAAAACGCAGGTGTCCTTGTGGCCCTTGGATGCTGCAGCCGTTAGCGCCGTGTCTCTGGAAACTGTATCCGCTGCATTGATGTCAACTCCGGGAACACTTAACAAATACTCGCACACCTGTAATTTCATTAACACACAATTATGACCCATTTTTTGACACTATTCGTTTCAATATGTAATTTTAAGTCAAATTCGCACCACAGTGTGTCCTTTGGAGGCCGCCATTACCAGGGCCTGCTGCGCTGCTTTTGTGCGGCTCAGGCCCTGAATTACGCCATTTGTCCAGTCACACTGCAATAGCATGGTGACCACCTGCAAGTGACCATTCTGGGCAGCATAGACGACGGCGCAGCAACCGGAGTTGTCAACACTATGCAGCTATTATTTTTAAAATTATTAGATACAGGTTACAAAATTATAACAAAAATCATCGGACAAGTCAGCCTTACTCGAGCTCCATTGCTAAGGAGAAGCTTGACGATGTCTAGGTGACCGCCGATGCACGCCGACGATAATACACTGGTACCATGTGTTGATGCATCGTTCGCGTTGGCTCCGAATTCGAGAAGCATGAGGACCATGTCGACAAAACCTTCCCTAGCAGCCAAAGCTAGAACGGGGGCCTTTTCAAAGAACTCCGTACGCTCACTGGCATTAGCTCCGGCCAACATCAAAAGACGGCTCACCTTAGATTTGTTCAAATTTTGTCAGGATTCAACAGGTGAAAGCAAGTAGAGTGTCAAGTAATTAAAGCATAAATTGGGGCAAAAAGAACTAACCTTGACGTTTGGACTGTAAATATTTCTTTGAGTGACCAGTGCAGCTGATACGTCGTTAGCCGCCAGGGTGACCCACAGAGCCTGGACATCCCTGGATAGAAATCCCATCTGACGACAAACCGTCTTATAAATGTGCGCTTTCAAAATGTGATGACCTAGTTCCAAAGTCTTATCCGGTCCCAAGGGAGCTTCCAATCGAGTCAATCGAAAGGCGATACTGGCGTGACCAATACGAGGATCGCACAGGAATTTCTTACTGTCGTTTTCTGACCGATGGATCAACCATTCCCGGAATGAGGGATGAAAGAACATGTACGTATTGTCCTGCCGCTCCACCAAGAGTTCGGACAAGGAATCGATTCGTTGCAAGAAGTCATTCCATTGAATGTAAAATCCAACTTGATTGGCGTTAATCGTATGGAATATTTCCAAAAGGCTCATGGGGTAAAGTGAGGCCAGGCAAGTGCTCAATATCACAGCCACCTAATTATAAAATGGCCCTTGTTAAAATGAATATATCTACTACATCCCAATACCGCAACAACTCATAAAACTTACTTTTTGAAATGCTTGTGTCGTTTGAAATCGAAGATTAAAGTACAGCAGAAAAGCTTCGGATAAATTAATAGGTAACACTTTATAGCTGATACTTTTCATCACAAGGTGGCCCTTCTCAATGTGGTCCAGCGTCAGTTTAGCATACAAAAAACATCCTTTGCTCAGGTGAAGCAAATGGTTTGTGAACCGAGCAGTTGAACAACTTTCCAGTTTTCCTGTAAAAATAAATTAAAACGTCACTTTTATTGAAAAATGTCGTATATTTCCATACATAGGATTTTAATTAAAAATTCGTATTACACAAGGATTTCTGTCAAGCTCACAATAATTACCTTTTATGACATTTTTTGAATGAAAGTATGTCTTTTTATATCAATATTTTTATTTAATAACAACTCATGCAATGATAATTCTACAAAATAAAAGTTAACTATTAAAAATACATTTTGAGAAATCAACTGGTAATCTGATCGCTTCAAAGTAGCACTAGTTTTTATAATAGGACAGAAAGAATTTTGATCAGATCTACCTTTTTGAGCGAATATGTAATCTTATTTACCAAAACTTTGAATATTTTCATGAAAATCATACAAAACTTATGTTGATAAAAAGCATGACTACATTTTTTTAAATAATTTTAGCCAAAGTCTGACTTTTTATGAAATTATTGACATAGCAGAAATCCCATAAAATCTTTTCTCCCTGAAAGGCTGCAAAATAATACAGAACTGAACAACAACTCACCATTAAAAGTTGCATTCGCTCTCAGCGCCACACTGTGATTGATACGATGGGTGATATAATCAAAAAGATCGCTTTGCAGGTTTTCATTGTTATTAATGTCATCCAGGCTATTAACAAAATATGTTCATATAAATTTCGAGAAAAATTCCAAACTCCTCCAAGAAAGATTATTAGGGCTCCGCTTACCTTATATGATAAAACGGCATCGGTTTCACTATGTCTTGCAGGGCCGTCCTGACCGTAATCACAACGCGTAACCACTGAGGAAAATGGAAGATGTGGCGGGCGAGGAAGGAAGCGATGGTGTCGCCGTAGTCTGGCCGATGAAATTCAGCCTCGTTCAACGAGTCGATTATAAGGAGACATAAGTCGTTGCCTAATTTTCCAGCCAGGCGGAGGGCGTTCAGCGGTTCCAGGATGCCCTTGAGGAGGGCAACGGAGGGATTGGCGATGCATTCTTTGCGGCTGAGTATGGCCTGATAGCGAGGTTCGCTCAAGAGGAGCTCGCGGTAGGCGGCCAGCTGTGGTGCCTGACACATCTGAGCGGCTGTGCTGTGCACAAATTCTGGCACGAGACAAGTGCAGTTATTGTCGGCTTGGCAAAAGTGATAGGCCACCACATGCAAGGCAAGGTTCCTGGTGCGGTAACCTGGATTGGCCAGGCTCCAGCGAGAATTGCTCAGGGAGGCCCGGCTCCCGCTGAGACTCATCACTGGATTGTGTTTGCCTTCATAGATTTCTTGAAATTGAAAACGGATCCAATTATACAAAATTATATCAAGAAATAATGTATTCGTTTAGAAACTGAACTTACCGCAGTAGACCGGTTCGTCTTTTCTCCGACCGAAGTAACTCTGTTCGACCAGCTGCAATACAGCCGACGTTTTTCCAGACCCAATACCTCCGGTGATGACGATTCCACGACTGTTTTGTCGGTTGGAACTTAAAATCTATGTGCGATTCAAGGCAATACTCGTATTTTAGTGCTTTTTTATTACCAGTTATTTTAGCTAATCTGACATTGCACTAACCTCGTCCATTTCTTTGAACAGCCACTGACGACCGATGAAAAGGGTAAGTTTTCCATGTTGAGGCACTTCGAAGAACAAGGGCTTCAAGTCTATATGCGAGGCTCCATAATCGGAAATAAAGGCTAAAAATAAAAGTTTATGTTTTTAGTGTTAATTTCTAAAAACTATTAAGGATTTTAGAAAAAGCCAACCAAACAAGATAAAAAAATGACTGAAAAAATCCTTTGGCAGAAAAAAAAACGTACTACACTTACAAGATGGTTTTTCTACAGGCAACTTGGTGGCATTATCCGATCGCAAAATGTGATGTGCTGAAGACCTCTTTTTTCCAAAAAGAGCAAGATCTTCGACTTGGTCAGGCGCAGTGGCTTAATTAAAAAAAAAAATTTATTCTTGTCTGAAATTTACTCGTTAAATATATACGCCAGCATATGCCGATATGTAAATAGTTTTGTTAAATGAGTATTTATTCTTCCACTCACTAGTTATTGAATGCCTACGAGGTAACGTGCTCATTGGACTTCCAGACCCGCTAGTTAGGCTCGTTCCATTTGTTCCAGTACTGGTACTCATTAATGAAGCCATACTTTCGGAACTCGGATCTCGGCTATTTCGAAATCCATTGGTTTTCCCCATTAACCTGTCTGCTTCAGAGGAAGCTGTTCAGGTACAAAACAGCAGCATTGTAACATAAAAAGATTGTTTGATCATTTCCTTACTAGCATGTTAAGAACTTGTATGAATGCATTTCAGAAAGTAGGAAAATCAATTCTTGAAAGAAGAAACGTGTCTCACTTACCAGTTAAGGTGGACAATGGACTCGTGCTGTTTGAAGCACTTGTATTTGCTTCACTGCTGGTCAACGAAGAAAGACTTGCGCCATAAGACTGGGGCATCTTGAGATTGCCATGCCCATTCCGACCAGATACCCTATGACACCGATCACGATCTCCAAGCAGAAGTCCGAGGCGCACAAAGAGATCGTGCCTAGCAGATTCGGCAGGAGGTGGAGGAGGATCAAGGCCAGTTTCGTCATCTAGACATGGGTAGACATAAAACATAGTTCAATCATTCTTGAAAGATTATCATAATTCCTACACAAATATACAAACAACTACAAAACAACAAAATTTAAAACTCTACTTGCATTAAAACTAAGAAATTCATTGATGGCATAGCCTAAAAGGATCATGCACTCATACTAATGATATAATCAAATTGTAAAAAAAAACCTTTACATTTTACAAATGCTTATTTTGGGCTTACCAAGTGAAATTATAATTTTTTTTGTAAGAAGACCAAAATGAACAGCTTTGGCAATTTTAGGGATAAATAAGTTTTTTAATTTCATGTTTAATACTTTACTTTTTAAATAGTTATCTATTTTTATTTTAGTTAAATTTGCATCATACCTTTCTAATATTTTCTAGAAACTGTGCGCTTTTGGTTAATTCAATAACTACTTAAGAAAAGACGTGTATAAAAGCACTAATCCTAATGCTCTTTGTGTATGCATGCAAATTAATATGAATGAAGGATTGCAAAAATGAACACTGAACAAACATGCAATTGATGAAGATTGCAGAAGGCTGCCCATTCGTATTACATTTTTAATAATTATGGTAAAAATGCACCACTTATGCTCGTGAGAGGGTTATAGTGAGTGGAAAAATCCGCTATCAGTTGACCCCCTAAATTTTAAATTTAAGCAGTCAGGAATCACACATGGGAAGTTACAAATATAAATTGGCAGTTATTGCCAGTAATGTATCCCGTGAATTTTTTAATTAGTTTAGTTGGCTAATAGATAGCATGGATTCAGCACTCACCATAACCCTTACAAGAGTATAAAATTAGCATTATCAGGTCAAATAATTACCCAAATATAACACATACCAGGTAACCACAGTATAACTTGTGAAAAACTGGTTACCAGTTTCGTAGCCTCTGTACTGTGAAAGTTCTGAAATTTATGTACCATATTTATTTTCAGAGGTATCCATAAAAGCCCTCCCCCCCCCCCCCCCATCCCCCAATTGGACACCCCCTTTAGAATCAACACTAGAAATAAATCAAGCTAATATTTTACAACATCAAAATAAACTATTTTTTATAGCATTGTTCCATGCTGCCTTGCCTTAAAAGCAAGAATTACCACCAGTTAGTAGTTGGTATATCATTGTAATTTTAGTGAATAGAGGCGGTGCCGTTGTTTACAAACACAATGGGTGCTAATGAGTTCTACTTCTAAATTGACTATTAAACGCACAAAACAAGGCACTGTAGGATGTGATTGCGGTTCGAAACTAGTGCAGAAAAAAAGCTAGCTTCATGCCGAGTCCAAATTACGACAACTTTACCTAGAGACCAAAGGGAGCGGATTTTGCGAAACATCTCTGCCGGCAATCTTTGGAAAGCTGTGAGGAACATTATCATTAATTATATTGAAAAAGAGGAAAAGAAAACCTACATTTCCTCCAATACATACATGGTCGAGTAATGGTAGGGTTCCATAGGCAACGAAATGTAAAAATAGCTTACAAAAGTCTTTAGATAATATTTGCAACTCTTTTTGGTATATATTTTTGTACCTGAGAAAGCTGATGATTGGCTACCATTGGCCAAAGATGGTCGGTGCTTGCGCTGTGGCCATGGGATGTGCCGGATTCTTGGACTAGCGGTCGACTGCTTCGGTGGGAGGGATGTTGACATGACATCTGAAAACCAGTACTCTTTTAGAGGACGTTGCCTACTTTACAATGGCCTTTTCGAGGTAAAACTGGACACTTTTTCAATACCTTCCTTGCAGTATTCGTCTGCCAAAGGCGAGCAGTCTCTCTTGACAACATTTTCCTGCCTGGCCTGCATAAACGGCGTGAAGTGGCCATTGGTCTTCAATTTAGGACGGCTTTGAGATTGCAGTAGCGGAAGACCGGAGTCGCTGCTCTGCCTCACGTGAGTTGCATTAGTCTTCTTCGATAATTTGGCTAAAATGACCGGCACAATTGGAATTATTATAAAGAAAAATGTATGCCCAGGAAATACACTAGCATACTCGATGTACGGAACATTTAATGAATTAACAAAACATTTAAAACACAGAAAAGGAATGATCAACACTTCCACAAACCTAAGTGCACTAATTCAAACCATCGAGTGCATAGATTTCATACATGTAGTTACATAATTGTAAACCATAAATACAAATGTGTCATCTTGAAGCACCCTGGAATTCCTGCATTTTTACAATTTAATAAAATGACATCACAGGACTGCCAAACAGACAGGCAGCAATGCAACTTAACACCAGTACTCGAATTTTTAGCTAAAAATTTCAAGCATTTTAATAAGTTAAAAATGCAGGTTCATTGAATCATAATTAAATTTTGTATTTGTTTAAATTCAAACAAGCCTATTCTTTTCAATTCTTTTACGTTTTTTTAAATATTACTGAATAACGAATTCCTAGCCGAATGCAATTAAGCCTCTCTGCAGGTTTCAGAAAAAAACGACTTCTGATAAGCCAGTTTGTGCTATTCATCTGCAATGTCAAAATTAATTGAAATTTATTAATTCATTTTTTGCTAAAGAGATTTTTGCTCTGTTGGACACGTAAATAATCGTCTGAACCATGTCTGGGTCATGGTCCTCAGGGGTCATAATAAGCAAAAACACACAAGGATAAATAAAAAAAAACAACTAAGATATATGGCCCATCCCCACTGGCGCACCTTATACATGCATATAAAGTTGAATAAGATTTTTGAATGTGGGCAGAAAATAGTATGACATGGCTCCACCTTAGTTAAAAGGCACCCACCCTCCCAACATGCACTTGATTGCAGTTTTTTGGTGTGGTCAATATGGGAGAATGACCACCAAGAATGCACAGCAATTAATACGATTTACATAAAGGGAAAAAAGAGCCTTTAGTCTGTCTGTCTTAGAAGGACCAGAGTTTACAAAAAACGAAGGGTTAGTGGACCCACCCAATATGTGGGATGTACTAGATAGGGCCAATGGCCAGTACACGCAAAAAAACGCAATTTCACCTATGTTGACCCCTCAACATTTTTTCCCCGTCTTGATTTTCCTGTTTAAACTCTCGTTTTTTGTAACTATTATGATTATTATTATTATTGATGGGTGGATATAAAATACAAAAAAAATGATAAATTTTCACTTTCAGGGTTACCACATGCTTGAACAAAAAATAATGTCCAACTTCTGAAAGTTATCTTGAATCTACTATTGTTGTCAGGTCAATGACGTCACTCCACAGTAATGGAAGAATAGTAGGCCTATATACAACTATACAAACCAGTTTTACTTTGACTTGACAAATTTCTTAATACATAGTAAGTAACTATATACCTTGTTTAGGTATAAACCATCTAGAATGAAAATGAGCATTATCTCATGTAGGTCCCCATTTCTGATTTTGAAAACTATAAGCCTACATGCTCACATCACGCGTAGCACTTCTGTCTTAAAAGATCTATGCAGTAAATCTTTTATAATATATAAACTCTTTAGAACAGAAAGCGAAAATGTACTTCTAGACAACCCCCTTTTATAAGTACTCCCATAATGCATTATTTGCAAGGAGGATTATTTGACAAAATTTCTTTTTCGGCCATTTTAGTTTGGGACAAACAGTAGATGAAAGTTATCCATCATAGATGGCGCTATAAGCCTACGGCACATAAGATGGTTCCTCATTTTATTATGGGACAACTGTCTTTGATTTTAACATATAGGCCTACAGTGAGATTCAAATGTTCAGTAAAGGTGCGTACACACTATTCGTTATATAAATTGGCTATAAGTTTGTTGTACAACTTGTTTTATAACGTCATATATAGATTTACTAAATGATACAATATGGCTGATATACCAAGATAAATGTTAAATGACATATCCCGTTATATAACGTTTTTCTTCTCTTTGTGTAATGAATTGTGCAACTTTGCTATATAACACGTTTTGTGATAGTGTGGATGCCCATATCAACCTCAATCTAGCCTCACTGTATACATAGTCGTATAGGCCTACCCACAAATTGACCAGTCCAGTGCTGGACATCTTGCTAAATGGATTTTAATTATAAAACTGGGAAAACATAGTATTTGATATTAAGCAACAATTTATTAGGAAAATTCGAAATCCTGTGTAATATTCTCATCAAACATATTTTACAGATTATAAGAGTTGAAGAGCAGCTAGGACTCCCTCCCATTTGCCATTCTCAATAATCCAATAATTTCTATGACTTTAACTGACTTTAACTCAATCCAAATACTAACTCTACTTAAAACAACTCACTATATGAGTAGTTATAAGTAATTGATTTTCTTTGGAATAGGAATAATTTGTCGAATGTACCGATATATAAAAAACTGGTGTATAATATTGATATCAATGCAATAAGGGGAGCGAAGGAATAACAATGTGATGAGATTTATAGCTAAACCCCCCCTAACTGGGGAAAAAAATCAGCCACCAGGAGTCACGAATGTTCCCATTCTTTAAATGGCCTTAAGGACCCTAATGGGGATCACAACAGGTTACAGGCGTTCTGACACCCACACGTGTTGCGCAACACCTCTGACAAGCATCATCATCATCATCAATCGTACACAATTCAACCTCATTTCCATTCAATGTATTTTCTTCATTAGACCTACTTTAATGATTTATTTCAAATATAAATGGGTTTTCAATTAATAAGAAACTACCCAAGGTGCAGCTGGGGGTTTGTGGAACTAGAACAAACAAATACACTGAATGACAACAATTAACACTTAAGGGTGTTCGAGCTATTAGTCAACAAAACTATTACTTTTGTTATTCAATGGTATTTATATGCTTATTCAGTTCGGCCCGAACATAAATCAAGAAATTCATTCATAACCGAAACTTGGACGGACAGACAAACAGACATCCAACCAAACAAAAGTCAAATGAATTTAGAACAGTTCACAATTTCTGGTTTACAGGTTAATTAACAAATCTAAATTAAAAGGAGAAACCAATGACCTATTTTCATAGACCAGACTATGAACAAAACCACTACTTTTAAAGCAACTTTCATTAAAAAATAAAATTATAGTTAAATAAGAATGCACTGCTTTCTTAGGGACAAAAAAATTTAAGTAAAATAATAATAATAATACTATAGTCAAACTAACCATAACGCACGTAAAAATGTCCACCAAGCAAGCGGAAAAGAAGGAAACTAAGCCTATGCTCCTATAGTTCCCCTCCTGACCGATTGAGGGATATTTTTAAGTACATTATTGCTGGTTTGGCTAACAGAATTATTTAAAGGGACAGTCTCACTTTGAAACAAGTTAATTTCAAACAGTACACACTTACTAGATATGAATGGCTGTGC
>JAQIXP010004507.1:0-11428 GCA_034700285.1 Proteroiulus fuscus | reverse complement strand
AGAAATTTTTAATCTTGTCCACCACTTAAACGTGCGCTTAGATAGAATATATTCAGCTGGGAGTGAGCCAAATTCCTATCCATTCAAATCGAGTAAATCGAGTATATGCGTATATTTGAATTTATAAACTATAAGCTCTAACAATAAATGCATGAAAGTTGATCTGTCCTTGTATCCTTGTTATTATTATGTTATATATGCTAGCCTATCTGGACAGCTCTACAGACTATTTAGCCTTCAAATGTTTGGATCAGAATGTGACGTACATGTAACCATGTAATCCATCGAAGAATATAACATTATATCCAGGAAATTCTGATATTTTCATATGGATCTGGATAGATCTAATTATAGATCTGCAAATTAATGCTTTGGATTTAGATTGTGATAGCTCTATTAAAAATGTTGTTCATATATAAGACTGCTTATTTTTTTATTTGGAAAAAAAGAGTGAGAGATAGGCCTATATATTTTTATTTTTCAAGGTGCTGTGTTGGCAAAATTGTAATTTTATTTTCAGTAGACCTAACTTGGCTAACTCGTTTAATCGAGTTATCTTTAATACACATACTATAGGTTTATCGAGTTATAGTTAATTCGTTCAAATTACTTGTTTGATTAGTCAACTATATATATCAACGGCATTATATACTTGGCTAATTATGTCATTTACCTTGAATAATTAGCTTGATTAATAGCACAACTCGTTAAAATCAAGTTATACAAGTCGATTAATCAACTCTATTAACAACTAAGTTAACCTTACTAGTTTAATCAAGTTAGCTAACGTGGCTAAATGAGTTGGGCTGCTAATCCAGTTGATTAATCGAGTAAACAAACTTGATTAAATGAGTAAATTTAAACTGATTAATCAACTAAATTGATTGGCTGACATTTGTGAGTGGCTCGAGTTAACTAATTCAATTAAATTCTATTGCAGGGTTCTTTAAGATGTAGACCTCAAAGCGGAAGTATTACATATAGGCCTATATATATATATATATACAGGCCCTATGCATAGTTTTATCACTATACAACAGGGATAAATTACACCGCATACTTGTCACTGTGATCAAAACAGACTACAAATTCTCATGACACAAAAATATACAAACTATAGATGGCAGTGTATACATTGTATAAACCTGTGGTGTATAGTTGGGGTTTGTTTCCATCACAATACATATATAGGCCTACATATATGTAATGTTTATTTTCAAAGTGATGCAAATTAATCGCAAACGCGGTTGTTATTTTGCATTCGTTTGCATCAAAATAATTTAAATTTTCTGCTTATTTGGCTATCCCACTATCCACAATTCTGCTTCACCAACTTACATTATCCCATCACAGCATATATCGATTTTACTATATAACCTATATAAAAATCAACAGCAAACGATATACAAAAGAATGTTATATTTTGAGGTATAGAGCTTATGAAGATTACATATAGGATTTTCCAAAACAGAAAACCGACAACATTTCGGTCTTAATTCCAAACTATAGGCTATTATATATATCTCAAAAGTATACACCAACATAAAAATTGCCTTCTATCTGATACAGTGCATGTGTACAGACTACAGAAGATATATAAAAATGCATTTTTTGTATAGTTTTTTCGTTCTATTTTTTTATTCCCGTTTAGGGTAACAAGCCTTGGGGGTGAGGAGGGAACGCATACGGTTGTGACCGACGTTTGATATGTACAGCCTCAGCATTTACTACAGACTGCAATTTCCGATTGGCACAGCAGGCATAAACCAACACAGGGCAAGTAATTATTACTAATTGCCCCAATGCATTCTTTTGAATTATGTATTGTATTTGTTTTTGCAGAACAGCATGGGTTTTAATGGAGCAAGATTTACCATTCGAGCTATATATATAGGGAAGTAGTTTTTTATGGAAAATTGTAGTCTATAGTTGTTTGAATTGTTTTGGCTTTTAATTAATATCTATAGATAGTTCTTTATCACATTAAATGTATACATATATATAATATAAAACAGCATACAAATTAGATTTTTCATACCAAAACGCTGCAAGTATATAAGCGTTTGAAAAATAATTTATTTTTCAAAATGCCAATTCATCAATAAATAATTTTAAGTTACTGACTATAGACTTGTAGCCTATACAATATAAATGGGTTTTGCATGTAAACAAAAAAAAATAAGGAGATCACTTTAAACAAGAACTTTTTTGACAACGGAGAATTTAATGTATACATGAGAAAAACTGCATATGCCGATGCCGGATGACGTTATTCTTTTGTTGCCTAAATATTTTTTATTAAATAATTAAACTTGGTAGTAAATAGGATATCCTACTTGTCTGAAGAAAAACTTATATATACTGTAATGCATGTTTAGCATAAAGCCAAGTATATATGTGTTTCTACAAAAAAAATTGAAGCATGCAGCTATATACATAGAATTCTGCATGCAGAACATAAATTTTTCTGGTAAAATTCTTCCTCTAATTTCTGAAATGAATTTTTTCTTTTTCAGAAATGAACATAAAATTCCATTTGGATATGAACTAAGTTCTATATACACGAAAGCAAAATAGTTTGATCTATAATTTTAATATACATATATCAAATGGTAGTTTCCAAGCTTTTGAACTTATGATATGCTGATAATTAATCCATCTCATCTTTATAATTTGCTTATAAATGTACTGACGCTATAAATTAATAGGCTACACAACGAATTTATTAAATCTGTATATACAACAATTACCAACGCATTATTGATTTCTTAATATATATATAGATGGCATTTCTTTTTTACCATACATACACTTTCTCTTCTTTAAGCTCTTGAATTATATAAGTCTGCTATATATAGACTTCAACTATATCAAGAGTATCACATAAGTGGAATCTTTTATTAAGCTCAATCACTTATATGCTACTACAGAATAATTTAATTTTATTAATAAAAGTGATTGACCTACTTAAGGATATATCAGCTATTCACAGGTTCATAATGATTTCAATAGTGCATGCGGGGTTTCTCTATAACATTCCCTAGCAAAAATACAAATTTTTCTGACTTGGAATGCATGAACATTATATTTGACAAAATTATAGTATTTCCCGGAATTTTGTTTGGCTACATATTTATGGATTTTCCCAGACTTTCAAAATCCATATGAACCTTGAATAATATTAAGTTTGCATGCATGTATAGGCCTTCACTGACAAGCATATGGATTTTTTTTGCCATTAATAATGAAATACTGCAAAATTTGATGGAAAAATGAACAAGATTTTCATCAACATCAGCATGTTATCACCTCATGCTTGGAAAGAAAATTCAACTTATAATTTTCACATAAAAAGTAAATTGGCTTAAGCTGAAGCATGCATCGATTTCTACAATTCTTCAAAGGGATTTCTCTTGATTTGGAAAACATTTAATCCGACATGCAGGAAGCTATTGGAGTGAAAACCTCAGATTGGATAAACTCATAATAGAAAAGCAGGGATATGAGTTGATTTAATTCATTTGTGTATACTTATGAGTTTCAAAATCGAATAAACAATCAACAATTCTATTCAAACCTGAATGGATGCATGCAGGTCTATATAAATAAATTGAAATGTATACATAGCTATAAGTAAACATACAATAATTTTCCATTTAATAGAAAAAAAAAACGAAAATTGAATTATAAACCAACGAATTAAGGTTGCAAGAAGAATTATTGAAACATTTTACACAAGACATTGATAATGAAACATTTGCAAAGATTTATGCTATAACTGTATATAGTGCTCGCAGGGACAATGCTATGTATAGGCCCTATATTATATACCAGCTATATAAAATAAATTTTGCTTTAAAAAAAATAAATAATGAAAAGAAATTGAGTAATATACATTGCATGGCATTTGCCATCTGCTAATAATGCACACATGCTTTTGTTATTATAGGCTACCTCATTCTTAGATGAAGATGATATCATGATCTTGCCTTATGTTCTAACTGCATGTAGGATTAGGCTAGCGAGCTCCTACATAGTGGGTGGATTGCTGAAGTCAGGAAGTAATTTAAGCTAAGAATAAACTTCAAAATAACATGTAATATTTCAAAGTTTATTCTCAACTTAAATTAGTATTCCATACTTAAGAAATTCACCTAGTGTGTTTACCCATAAATAAATATTCTGCTGAAAATGACCAAAAATATCCACGTGCATGCGTGCATGATGTTTCTGTAGAATTGTTTTTTGACAAACTGCATGCAGATCGCTGAATAAAGCATTTAAAATAATAATTTACAGAAATATTTCTAAAAAATGTTCAATTTTAAAACTATATATGCTTATAAATGCAAAAGCTTGATTGCAGAAAATCTTATGAAAAGTTAACAGGAACATTTCAGCAGACTATGAACCATCAGAATATTTTATGTAGAATTTATTTATAAACAGTGTATGCATGTAATTATATAATTTGAAAACTGAACATGTATAGAAACTATCCTATCTGCATGAAAAGACTTTGTCCAGAAAATATTTATCAAAGGTACATATATAAATTCCTCTATGATTTATTCTTTTAATAAGTTTATTAAAACTTAAATTGGCATCAAAGATTTTTTTTAAAAAAGCAACAATTAATTTAGACATTTGTGGAGAAAATAAATTTCTTATATTACTCGTATACTTCCACATAATACTGACAATATTTTCATATTTTAAAACTAGAATTTAAGTGTAAGTAAATTAATATAGCACCTGAATTCTAATAATATGAAAATTAAACTAAATTACTTTATAGTGTATCCTGCAGAAATCTCACGAAAAATTTTCTATATAGAAATATGACACGTCAATCACAATTTTGGTAGAAGCACGGTTTTTCAGATCGCAAATTAAGGCTATTCTACAGAATTTTGTTAACAACTGTATTTATTTAAGCTTATCATTAACGCTGCTGCAATTAAAATAAAGACAACTCAACATAAAAAAGTGAAATGATTTGCATGCATGACTTCGCCAAAATTGCATTTTTTAATTTAAAAATAGAATGCCATTTTTAACGAACGAGTCACATGATCTATAGCTGTGATATAAGAAATGCTGTCCAAAAACTTGAAATTCATAAACCATAACGTACAGCAAAGTGAATATGTATATATATACGTGTAAGTCATCTCAAAAATTTATCGTTGAATCCACACTCTTTTTCCAATGATTGATTATATTCAAAAGGAAGCTAAATTGGCAAAGCAATCCATCATTTCTTTATATAGCCTACGCTATATATTGTCTCCATATTTATGAAAATCTGTGGTACACGCTTTCATTTATAGTATAATGTAATTTTTGGAATGGAATGTCTGCAAATCTCTTGAATCGTGTTCGGCATTAAAAAATGTAGGAATGTAGGAATTCCAAACATGTAGGAATTTGCACCAAATTTTAACACAATGTGTTGCTGGCCATACGTCAGAGATCTATATAGTGTGTTAACTTAATTTCCGGTTGGGTACATGTACTTTCATTATATATACAGACATATGGGAAAATGCTTAGGTGGCCATTATTGTTTTCTATAGTGCTCATGGTAGCTGCATGGTCATTATACATTTCATTGTCCATATTCAAATAAATGCACGTACAATATATAGGCCTACTTTGTTTAGAAATATATATTTAAATGTTGCATTGTTCTGTGCATGGCATACAATGAGCATTATGAGGTTAAGTCGACAATTTAGGAGTATACATTCATAATTCAAAACATGTGAAATTGTATAGTCATTAAACAAAGCATGACCAAACAACATTAAAAACTAAAATTTTGGTACTGTAATATTTTACAAAACTTTATACTTAATAGTAGTATGCCCAATAATAATTGCTTAACCAATGTTCGGCCTAAACTTGCCAAAATATTTGGCGCCATTTTGGATGGTTTCAAGTGATACAAACAATTATAACAAATTATGTGCACCTAATTTCGTTTTAGCTATATCAGGGTTCCCACAAGTTTTTCAAAATGAAATTCCCTGACTTTCCAGGTTTTTCCATGACCTTTTTGAATTTTTCCATGACCAAGAGAAATTGAATATGCTTAGCGAAACACAGAATTCTTACATCCAAATGATATTTATTTCAAAGAAAGTGGCAAAAGTTAAAATTATTTTAATGACTTGAAAAGTTAAGTAGATTAACTTACTATGTATCCTGTATGCTGACACTAACCAAAATAATCAAAATATGCAATGGACTTGTCTAATGCCTGCTTTGCAAATGCTATGAAAAAAATTAGGGGTAATCCCTGTTCACTGGTCTGGCATGCATATTGCCTCCAGAATGGAATGGTCCAACCTGTTTAATTGGAGAGTATAGTTTGAAATTAAAAACTTTGCATAGAAGAGAAAATTCCATGACCATTAGGAGAAATTCCCTGACTTTTTCCATGACCACCCAAATTCCCTGACTTTCCAGGTTTTTCCATGTTTTTCCAAGTAGTGGGAACCCTGTATATAGTTCTTTGCAAAACTTATGTATAACCATTTTGCTATGGTTTATATGAATGTAAAACAGAATGAATTAATCCACGTAAAACTGGTCTGAAAAAAGCAAGAAAAATATACCAGAGATGCATCTGCAGAATTGTTTCTGACAAGTTAGCCAGTTCCTGCATACATCATATGTCAAAATAATCATTGCAGGAAAACGTGCAGATAACTGGTTCTGCATGGCTTACATGTGATGCAGCACTTCTGCAAAAGATATCCTGCAGCGCCATCCTGAAAATCTTCCATATAAATGAAGAGACTTTGCGAAAGCTCTTAATGCAGAGATTCTGCAATAATTCTGGAGAGATAAAATCTGCATTAACCTTTATTCCTAAATTTTGAATTAGAATAGCTATATGTAAGAAGTCGCACTAATTCTTCAGGATTCTTTATACAGAAAATACACATAACAATTTTTTGCTGAATTCTGTATACTTGTTGTGTGTATGCAGTTTACTGTGGCTCTCCTTTTCGTGTTATAAGTCATAAAAATTCATACATTGTATAGATGCTTGCATGCATGGGGAGCATCAATTATCAAATATTTTGAGCTGCAATACAAGTTCTTTCCTTAAATAATTAATTATCTTAAACATTTAAAGAGAGTAAACAAACAGCTCAAAGATATACTGCCAAATTAAAAAAAAAGCAAAACAATTTTTGTTTGAGGATAAAACTGCTTATATGTTTATAAGGAAAAAAAATCCATTATTTCGATATTTATTTTATAAACATTAAAATATTACAGAATCTCTCCAACCTCTCTACAGTATAAAAAAATTCCTCAAATGTATATGCACAAATTTAATGAAATTTTTTTCCCAACAAGGAAAAAAGCAAAGTACAAGTACAATACCTGATGATCCTTATAAGGTGCACATATCTTTGCAAATTTATGCAACATGGATGGTAAATACAACAAAGGTTATTACTTTCTTTTGTGTTTTCTTTGTGAAAAATGCATACAAGTGCATATATGATATATGCTAAATAAAATACAATGCAACTCCGCCCAGGTGTTCTATCATTTTGCCCTCAATACATTGCATGTGTACACATAAAATATTTCCCTTAGGAAATGAATATTTTATATATATATATATTCTCAAATCATGCATAAAGGAAAAAATAATTTATTTCTTATGTGTATACATGTAATGCGAATTTGGTATTATTCAAGGCAACAAATTATTCATCTAGACTGAAATTATTCCCATTTACAAAAGATGCAGAATTACAATTTATGAGGGTATATATTTTCACATATAATGGAATATTAATGGAATTAATTTTGATCTAGGCCTACACATTAATTTTTTTTTCACCAACCTCAATTTTGGAGAAATCAACCCGATATGTCTGTAATAGTTGTTTGTTTCTACTGACCCAAATCAAAATAAAAAAGTTAAATAGGTTGGCCCAATTTCAGAAAAACAGTTGAAACAAAGTTATACAATCATGGAAGCACGGTTGAGACAAATTGTGTTAAATCTACAGTATTCCAATTGAAGTTATTTCAAAATACTTGAGAAGGTATTATTAGCTCAATTTACACAAAGAGCAACCCAACATAACAAAAGTTAATAAATCGTTAAAAAATGCTTGACTGCATGAAAATATAAGCATCGGCCAGAATATTAAACATGTCTTTTAGCATGGAAGCCACCCCCAATTTTTGAAGAAAATAAAATGTTTTTAGTGTTCAAACCTAGGTCCGCGTGCGGTCATTTTAACACCATGTTGGTCATTGTAAGACTTATAGTAACATAGGATCGAGTAGCAGAAGACCCCGGCCCACATACGTAATATGTCAATTTGGCATATTATGTTTGGGGAGGGTCTTTAACATTGTCAAAGAGCATTATTATGGTAGGCCTATAGTTAGATTAGCTGATAGATTATAAGAACAATAAAATTAATGATTAAAAGAAAGACATTTGGTATAATAGCTATATAGGCCTACAGGATGGCAAGTAGATAATGAGTAGAAATATTAGTAATAAATGGTGTTTTGTTATTCCCTTGATCGAGGACTGGAAATAAATACACATTTTGGGAACCAATAGGATTAATATCCTATATGAGTGTGGCAAGCTTAGTTTTTTAATCAAATTTTATTAAGGTGATAAGTACAAAAAATTGTCACATGCTGACAATAATATAAAAGGTCTGGGTGCAGTATGGGTGGAAAGGAATTAAGCTTACGGTAGTTTTACAGGCTCTAAAATATAAGACCAATTATGTAAGAAATGGTATTGTTCATTGTATAAGAATGGTATTAGACAGGGTTCCTTGTAGGTAAATATACTATTCAAATGCATACGCAGTTGCGTTACGAAATTTTGAACATTTTTTGAACTTTTACGAGCCTATACAGTTCTGGGAGACCAAACCTGTAGGTAGAGAGGTGAAAGGATAGTGCGTGGCTATATATGGAACCAACAAAAAAGATTGGACATTGCTTAGGCTATGTTTTTGGCTTTGGATCTTCTTAGTGGTAGGCTTATTAACAGCAAAATATTATCAGGGGTTTCTATAGTGGAGTTTGGTGTTTTTGCACTGACTATAGTTTGATTCAAAATTTAAAGATTATTTATTTTAAAGCTTGACATGAAGTAATCTGCATAACAAATTGGGACCATATACTGCAATCTCCTGGTATAATGTGTTTAACTTTAGGCTCAACGTGTTTTGGAATCTGGATCCAAAAATTGTTACCAGATATAGCAGTCCTATAGTTAAAATGCGCTAAATTACTACATATCATCTATAGGTTTAAGGATTGAAACCCAGATTTAAACTGTCTATTCACACTTAAATACTTCACAGACCTATAATAACCAGGCTGCCATTTAAGTTGACATTAATTTCCATAATTGTGGTAAACGTTAAGATAAATAATTTGGAATTTACGTTTCACAAACTAATTAATGTCTGTATGACAGTTAACATTCAGCTACATATAGCAGCTTCAAAATATAGTTAAAGCAAATGTAACCAAGTTGCATCTGGCATGCAGCTCTCATGATCATAATGTCCAACGTATATATATCTGGTCGATGGTAAATAAACAACAGGATTCACAGGAAGTCCACTTTCTAAGTAAACATGCATGTATTTTGCATAGATTTTAAACATAGGCCTACATATATTTTGAAAAATATAATACTTAAATAGGAAAACTCAGCTCAGACTTGGAGTCGTTTTAGGATTTAAGATAGAACTACCAAAATAAAACAATTACCAATGTCTTTACTATTTGAAATTGATGCCATATTTTGAATGTCATATACTGATTGCATGAGTAGTGATTATATACAAGGAATTCGTAAGCCACTGGCTTTCTGAAGATCACCCAGTATTAGGCCTATACACTCCAAAAAGGTACATTGCATAAGAATGCATTCTTAGGAATAGCAATGACAGGCGGTTTGGAAGGTTAGGGTATATAAGGGATACCTATCTGTTAGATAATATTAAAATTTTATTTAAAAATATGTATAAAGGAACTTTGTGAATTCTCTACATGTGCACATGTAATCACATTTGAAAAATGCAATTTAATTTGAAAAATGCAGAAGCAAGTATACGCTATATTCTGTGGTTAAACTTCGTATACATAATATAATTTCCGGGTCCCTGGAAACGACGGTTAATACAATGAAGACAAATATTCGAAAATTCAATTAAATCCAATAGCTGATGTAGGCCTAAACTATATTAAAGAATGTACAGCAACCCTGCTCTTTCCACGTTAAGAAATCTAGCAACAATTTTATGAGTATCAAAACGCTTTACTAGAAATGTATACACCACAGTCAACAAATATATTAAACTGAGTCAGCAATGACATACACATTTATTTCCCCACAAAAATACTTTGATGTGTTGTTTTATATCTGTCCCAAACGAATAATATAACTTGGGATAAACTAAATAATAGCCAAAACGTCTATTATCTGACCCACTGCTTCCATAGCTTACAAAGAGCAAACGTAGAGATATAGATTTGGGCTTTCATAATAGTAAATCTTGGTTAGGCCAGAAAATATTGCCTATTTGCAGTTGCATTTCCAAATATCGACTTTTCTTAACAGCTCTAATAAATTATATAGGCATCAGATATCATATATCCACGGAAAATTTCAGCTGAGAAAATATATATCTTTTACAAAGTTAACCTATACATTTGATCATTTAAGGTTTATTTCACTTACTGTTCAGATATGAGTATAAATCACTACCGGTATATTTTGAAATGTTTGTCAAACATACTTATAACGTTCAAGAAGATTTCTTTTCAATTTACATAAAAAATTATCTATTAATTTTTAATTTCAGAGTTTACAATTGAAAAGATTGCATTTTGCAAAGTAATCGAGAGAAGGCAAAGTTTGATAAGCTTAAAAAACTTATTATCTATTAATAATATAAAGAAAAGCATGCATGCATAAGCCCCAAATGGATATATCCCCTGCATCAAGGATTTACATCTGACATCATTTCATTTATAAATGTTTCTTATAATAGTTGCGGTTAAATTTATGTGAGCTCGTAAATGTTATAGCTAAAGCTTTTGTATACAGTACAGTATATCTAATTAATATTTAATATTAGCTATAAATAAAATAATTTCATTTACTATTTACATGAATACTTTTTGCTTAATCTGAAAATGTATGCAGTATATTGCACATGTATAATTTAAATAATTAAATTTAATCAACTGGAAAAAATTTAGAAGAGATCAGCTTGGTTGAGTGTCCATTCAAACAGAAATCTTCTACATCTGAAAATGTTCTAGAAACCACAGAGTAGGCCTACTGGTAACTACGGTGCCCCGATAGGGACATGGTGTTATTATTTTTTTTGGGAAAGCT
>JAQIXP010004506.1:0-11430 GCA_034700285.1 Proteroiulus fuscus | reverse complement strand
GTTGGTGGCGCTGTGCAGGTTTTTAACCAAAAAATCAACCCCAAAGAACAATGGGGATAAAAGCTACCGGTATTTATGGAATCTAATATGTGGACTCCTAACCTGTTTGAATAAAAATAGTTTTATTTGATAGATATCGCCTTCAAGTTTCTCGTAAAACATTTTCTTGGGGGACAAAATCTCCACAAGTATTTTTCACAAAATATTACTAATTACATATATTCTTGATATTTTTTTATGATTAAATGTTCGGGTTCTTAAATATAACAATTATTTTTATGGTAAACGGGGTAAAAACAAAACACTTACCTTATTTTTAAAAGTTTCAATTTCCCATAGGCTACCATGTTAAATTGTGCCACATGTTATTTTTTAACAAAATACTTGTGGTATTTTTACTCCACAAAGAAACTGTTTTATGAGAAACTAGAAGGTCCGAGTAATATCTATTGAATATAACAATTTTTTTTTCAAATTGGGTAGGAGTCTTAAACCAAAAATAACTTTAGTTAACTTTGTTCTAGATAACCATTCTGGTGCAATTTTGTCATTTTTATCTTCATTTATTGTTAATACCCATAGTCAATTTTTTATGGTATTGATTTCAGGGGCACGTTTTCACAATCTAGAAAGTAATAAAATGATTAGTCAAGTAGTTTATGTGCTATAAAGTAGTGTAACTTGGTCAAAAATACTTTACTGCAAGGCAAATTTTTCAAAATGGTTTCTTCCTTGTTAACTTCAAAAGTCAAACTGATAATTTAAATATTGCAGTTTTTACTGCAAAAAAGAAGAAGAATTATAATATAATTGAAATAGGTACTTTTATTTTTAAATCTACTCATTTATCAATATTTTTGAGTAAATTTTGCATCAATGAACTAGTCGTTTCCAATAATTTTGAGCCCTGGGCCTGCCACAAGGCAGGCCCAGGCGTCAATTTTATTTTTACCGTTTGCAGTTGCATGGGGGCTATCAATTGGCTCTCTGGGGCAAATAGCAAACTGTAGGTTAGGATTCGTCTGTTGATGAGATCCTAACTTATTGACAGTAGGTTTGGGCAGAGATTATAATCTCTGGTTTGGGTTTAAGAAGTAGACAAATTCTAACATACAGTTTGCCTTATGTTCCTGAGGGCCAATGGACGGCAACTACAATAAATGAAAATAAAACTGACGCTAGGTGGCGGGCCCAATGGGAAAAATTATTGAAACAGACTATAGGCCTATTTTGGCGTTATGACAGTGATAACCATTTGGTCACATGATCTGTAGCTGAAGCATTTTTGCGGTAGTCTCTATCGTTTTGATGTACAGGATCACAGTGCAAGGTAACAAAAAGCGTTACTCACTTGTGATCTACCTAAATAGCTAAAGCACCAGATGAGATCACCAAAAAAAACACTTGAGCAGTGGGTTCGCGTTTTCGTGGTTGGGTTATAACTTATGACGTAGTTAAGAACTACTTGTGAACTGGATCAGAAAAGCGCATGATTTTATCACAATGCTAAAATAATTCTATTCATTCAAATTCCAATTAGTATAGCATTGCTATATTTATTTTTAAAGGAAATGCGAATTAATTTCTGTTGTTTTTCGGTCAGGGTCAGACCCTCTTCTAAGATGTAAACAATGACAAAGTTGTTTGTGCATATATTAAAAAAAAGTTCACAAAGATTTAACAATAAAACAATGATGTTGAGGTCACAACTTCAAGTTAAACTGAAATATGATTTTATATAAATTATTAAACTAGGTTTATTGTCGTGATTTAAAAAATACTATGATTCATATTTAATATTTCGTTCCAAGCAAAACCCTGTTTTTTGTCACTTTTCATTTTCTTATTTCATACTTTTTTCTCACAAATACAGTGATCTAAACTAACATTAGTGAAATTACACCTTAGTTTACACAGTGGTAACAGCAGTCCAAAAAACTACTGAAAGTGACTACTATTAAAAGTGATTTCGATGGCTTAATTCATTGCAAGCAAGTAGCGAATGAGCCAAAAGTTGCTTTCGAGATAATAGCGTTTTTATGGAAAAAAGTTATAATTTGGAAATTAACAATGTAAAAAAAAGGTGAAATTTGGTGAACAGATGAAACAAAATAGGCCTATATATTTTATAGGGAATGTGCTCATTTTTGTTAAATAATTATAATTAAATTAGTAAATTAATTTAGTAATTTGAGAAAAAAAAAAAGCTTAAAAATGCACATTCGCTATTTTGACTTTGATTAAGTTTGCAGGAAAGGACATTAATAAAAGCTTAAAGTAGCGAATGTACACATCCATTAGTTTGACTATTGAATAAAGTGAATGCGTAAAAAGTAGCGAATGTTGTCACAATCGCTAATGGTACTGTTATAAAATCCATGTCACTATAGCAACTTTGAAAAGGTAAACTAACTTTTAGGGATGATAACTTGTTGTATATTCGCTACTCTTCACTTCTGTAACTTTAACAAATATTGGTCAAAGTAATTTCTGTAACTTTGTGTAAATTAGGGACACTTCCTGGATTACAATTGTTCACTTAACTCATTTTTTCAAAAATTGTCTCATTCGCTATTT
Source organism: Proteroiulus fuscus (assembly GCA_034700285.1). Taxonomy (NCBI): domain Eukaryota; kingdom Metazoa; phylum Arthropoda; class Diplopoda; order Julida; family Blaniulidae; genus Proteroiulus; species Proteroiulus fuscus. The sequence goes on along the minus strand of JAQIXP010004506.1, from coordinate 8,853 downwards.
CTGAGTGAAGCCATCGGTTTCATCTTCAGTGATCTCACAGCTCTATGGTATATCACTAGAAATTTTCTAATGTTTTGTAGTGATCTTTTCACCATGCATGTGCAGAATATCGAGTAAACTATTTGTAGACATGCATACACAGATAGGTCATTTTATCACGTACCTTGCCACGCCAAAACACGTTCGAAATGTTTCAGTAAAACCAGAGTTACTCTGGTAAAACTAGCTTTTAGACTGCATATCTATCCATGTGCAATATGTGACTGACTAAGTTAAGAATACTGGAGCAAAGTGGAGGAAACACGAAGAAGAAATTGTGCAACAGTGTTTCTAAATTTCCATCATGTGATTTGCACAGTGGAAAAAGCTATGTTTAGAGCAGAGATTTTTCATTAAAGTTGAACCACTTCCATCAAAAAAAGTTCAATGACCCATGTGGGTCACTAGTGAAAAAAAAGTAAATCTCCAAAGCTTTTCCGTCTGTCCCAATTATACGCTCTAGGGTGGCTAGAAGTGTCATTGATACATTTTTGGGAAGGTCAGTAACCAAAAGCTAATAACCATCAAATTGGGTCAAATTACCGTATTTTTATTTTTCAAAATTTCGATGACTAATATACAGTATGCTAAAGTGAGATTAGAAAAAGTTAAAGATTCAATTCAGCTATTTACTGGATGTTTCAAAGATGTAATATCGATCAATGCATTTGTGTCCATTTTTTTTTCATCCAGTATTACCAGTTATGAAATAATGGTTCAGTTTATTTACGTAATTTACGGATGATATTTTATAGTAAATAATAAGGTTTCAAAATTTCGTGAAATTTACTAAATTATATAAAACGAAATTAAAATTGGGAAAACGTCAGTTGCATATACATTTGTATATATTTCGTATTTGAGGTTGCAAAAATAGAAAATTTCGTTAAATTTTTAATTAAACCTGTAAACCAATGGCAATGGAAAGCAGTGTGACCAAACACAAATACTGCCTATTTGTCCCTAACTTCTTTGGGTTTTCAGCTGATAACTCTTTATATCTGGCACCATTGGGATTTCGTTTCGTTAAATTCAAGTCTCATTTAAAAATATGTAAACAAATTTTGTGAATTGCAGTCTTTATTTTCGTGACTGCATGGATATGACATCATCAAAATAAGATTTTGTGAATTAATTTATAATTAACGAAAATTTGCAACCTCCCTAATCTCGAATTAAACACACTATTTTTAAATGAAGCACAAATAAATAAAATACAAAAAATTGCAATCATTAAAAAATGCAAAAGCCAACCTAAATCTAAAATATACGCAGTTTGTGGTTAATGATATACAAACAACGTAATTATTATTTGCTTTTAAAAAAAGTTTTTTCCTCATTTTTCTCCTTTTGAAAAAAAAATCACTTTTATAAAAGATAAAAAGTGTTACGCTGTGTACAAATAAATTTAAAAAGTAGGCTTATCGTAAAATCTTAGGCACATATGCAAAAAGCATTAAATAAAAACAGCTTCTTTGTGCATGTTGTTTGATTGTATGAATAAATAACATTAAACATTTGAAAAAAAGTTTCTTGAACTTGCAAGTTGTAAAAGGATATTCTCACTTTATAAATCACACCCAGAATTGCCACACAAAAAAACTGACTTTGGAATTTTTTTTTACATCGAACAATAATTCTCATATATACAATCTGACACAAATCTGATCCAATTTAAAAAAAAATTAGTCTTACAACCTGGTTAATAGTCATATAAACCTAATTTCGTTTTTATCTCTTTTCAGCTCATCAAATTGTTGCTTCTAATTTTCAAGGATTTCTCATAAGCCTACTTTTTTGCCTGCTGTATCAAGGTGAGTTTGATCTTAAATCTATTTTTGTTGCAAAATCATGTTTTCAGTTTCTCCAACATGTATACTGTACATTGTAATGGCCTAAAAATGCTGACATTTCCTTGATCTTTTCTTTAAATGAGTGAATATTTGGGTTTTCCCCTCAATTTGATTTCGTAATCAGAGCTTTTCTAATTGTTCTTTCCTATTGTTTTATCTTCAATGTGCCATTGTGTTTTCTTAATCAATTTCTACTAGTTATAATTATCCGATGGTCTCGGCTCGTTAATTGTACCTCAAACTGTGGCAAGACTATGAGATTTATTAAGAACACGTTAATAAGACGTTGTCTTGCATGCATTTATGTAATACATTTTTTTTAAAAGTCTGTATTGTAAATGTACGAGCGGAAATCCATGCATTAATACGTAACAAATTTGGTCATTTCTTCTAAAACCTAAAATATGACGTAACATGACACTAAGCATATAGGCCTACCCCACCCCCACAAATAACATTAAAGGGGAAGTCCAGTGTAAAACGAAAAAAAAATATGTTGTAGTTTAGTTGTCGAAAGGAAAGAAATCAAAATTTATTTTTGAAAAATAAAGTAAATAAACAAATAATGAAATAAATAAAGTTGTAAAAAATGCAGTTGTGACGTTTCATGACGTTTCACTGCATCATCATGTCAAAAAAGCAGCCTGGAATGTGTATGTGTATTATGGCAAATTCCTGAAATATTTTCCATGCTTACGTCACATTGGTGTCATGCAACGTCACGGCTGAATGTTTTGCAAGTGGAATTTATTTTTTGAAAAACCTCTGGACTTTCCCTTTAAGAATAAAAAAGTAGGCCTACTATTTTACCCAACAAGTTATATATAGTAAATAATATATAGTTTTACTATATAAACTCGTTGGTTTTACCCAATTCTGAGTTAATTAATTATGAAAGATAAGCTAAAAGAAAATACACTCAAACAAACCTTAAGAATTTCAAAGTATCGTCGAGTATAGGATCATGGAGGGATGCCATTACTATGATTGCATGATGTTATATTGATGAGCATGACTTTTGAATGTCTGTAACTCAAACAGCCCTGAAGGGAGTTCAAACAAAATGTGACCAATATACAAATTACTGGTATGTGTACGGGTATACATCATCATCACGACGAGTCATACTATGGAGCTACAGCTTAAGCCAACAAAAATGGCTGCCCATCACTACATTAAAATTCCATCGAGTCTTTGAAATATATTTAAGGAACTATTTATCTGAAAATCATAAGATATGTACGAGTGTATTTTATTTGTATTTTTAAATTAATCTTTAATAATTTAAAAATTGACTCAGCATTTAAAAATTGACTCAGCATTGAGTCAATTCTATTTAAAATCCAAGCCTTGTCAGGATTTGTGTAGCTACATTCACTGTTGAGGTGAATCATGTTTAAAGTACTGTACAATAATTTTCTAATATACTTTTGGTCACCTGATGTCTACTATGTCATAAATTCATAAGAAGTCATAGTTTGACATAGGTAATAAAAAGTCATGAAGTTTGTGATGAGTTTTTCACGAGACGTTCAAACTTTTGCCATGTAACTCAAGTAATTGACCCAAATTTGCATCTAAATTACTTAGCTATATAGTGGGTTAGTCGGTTCCAATAATTTCTGGCCCAAGGCCCGCCACCTAGCGACAATTTTATTTTCATCGCTTGCAGTTGCCCATGCAGCAAAAAAAACCTGCAGAAAATTCGAAGTCTTCTGCAGGCTAAAACTGTAGAAAAGCTGTAGTTTAAATCTCATTTTTGAAGTTTTATGGAACAAACATCTACATAATTTGTGCAGATTTTATGTAGAAAAGTTACATGTTTTTTTATACAGTTTTTCTACATTTTTTATGTAGTATTTCTGCAATTTTTCTGCAATTTGTCTGCAGTTTTTCTGTATCACAAAAATGTAGACAAAATGCAGAAATATCATAGACAATTTACAGAAATATTGTAGAAAAAATGCAGAAAAAAAACAGGCACGTTTTCTACACAAAAACTGTACAAATTATGCAGGCTTTTGTTCCATAAAACTTTAAAAATGTATATTTTAATTACAGTTTTTCTGCAGTTTTAGACTGCAAATAAGCTGCAGAAACTTCGAATTTTCTGCAGACTACTTTTTGCTGGGTGGCTTCCATTGATTCTTTGTGGCATTAAAATTTTTAGATTAGGATACCGGTATTCGTCCACTACTGAGATTTAGCTATTATTGTATATTGTATACTATATTATTGTGCTTATATAGTATATAGCTATTGTATAACTATCTTACAAACTTGTAATGCATGGTTTCGATGTAACTTTGATCACCCAACAACAACTCTACTTTTGCTATATTGGTAAATGTCGATACTTGCAAGGCATGCAAATGTTGACATAAGTTACAAAGAGGTCGTGTTACCAGGGTAATATGTATTTCCTATTTGTCGGTATAGGAAATGTTTTATTTCTGGAAAGTCAGTGATTTTTTTTCGTTGGCACAACCAATGAAAATAAGTTTTCTATGTTCTACTTTCACTTTTTAAAATATGTCCTAACCAAGCTTAAACTCACATAAATTGTTTTAAAATATAGTATGCAAATGACATGAAAATCTAAATTTCAATTTGGTTAAATATTTTATATTAATTATATATATTTATAATAAATTATTTTATATTAATATATTATAAATATTTTAACATATATAGGCCTACTTTACAAATCTGATGGATAGCATAGAATAATAGGTGCTTTTAAACAATTTATTTCATTTTTAATGTGCGTGAGTATATTTCGAAATATATCCAAATTTGGGCATTTCTTACGTACATAATGAACATACAAAGCAGGGTAACATATATACTTATTAAGAAACTTTAAAGAAAGTAATACATGTAAATGTTAAACAATAACTATTATTTTAATTTTTTTTTATATGGCATAACCTACATTTTTAAACTACATATTACATTGTCTCAAGTCGAGTAAAATACCGTGCCTCCATAAAGGTGCGTCCACACCATATAACAAAATTGGTTATAAGTTTGTTGTACATCTTGTTATATAACGTGTTACTGAATGATATAATATGGATGATATACCAAGAAAAATGTTAAATGACATCATTTAACATAACTTTTTCTCTTTTTGTAACAAGTTGTATAACTTTGCTATATATAAAACGTTTTGTGATATAGTGTGGACGCACCTTAAAATGCATTCCCAAAAAGTATGTGAAAAGGGCTTTAACCCTCAGGTCCCCACTACCTTGGGGGGGGGGGGAATTATCTTATCTAGCTTATATTAACCTTAAGTAAAATAACTACAAATTAACCTACCTGCCTAGCTGGTAATATTATAAAACTTAACATTGGCTAGGCTAGTGTATAAATCGAAAATAACACTTAATAGAATTTTATGTGAATAAATTTAAAATTGTAAGCACCCCATAGAACTGCGCCTTGAGATCTTACGATTTAAAAAATATATATCGTATTATTGCTTAAAAATATCTTAAATATAATAATTATAGATTTTCCTTACCTTTTCAAAACCGAGTTAATTTTTGACAAAAATCCAGTAACTATGTCCTGTCTATTTGATTTGAGTGTTGTATGCTTTTCTTCGAAGATACACCTGTGTGTATCACGTATGTGTTTTATTTCTCAATTGTGGCCCACTAACCCACCTGTTGGAGGTTTATACATAATTTGCTATTACTCAACGCCAGTCACGTGGTCTACATTTTTGGCTTTTGGCCAAATCTGTACGTCACCCCCAATGAACTGGGGATTACCCGTTCCCATACATGCATAGTGTATTGTTAGGGTAACCTTCAAATCATCCTTTAGGGGGTGACGTCCTGACCCCCTTCAACATAACAGTTTCACTCTTTTTTGTGTTGCCATTTTGTAACAGCCTACGCGTGACGTCATAACACGTTTCCCAGGTAAAAGAAAAAAGGGGGAATTTTGTTCAGAACTCCCAGCAGGTATTTTTTAATGGACTCATAAATACACTTTTAATTTATAGCTGTCACTTTTTTTAAGTCTTAATGAGAAAAAGAAAAATAAAACATTTTCAGACATGCAAAATTTACCCAGTGCTTTTAAATGGAACAGAACATTCAGTTTTGTACCAATTTTAGTTCTTTGGTCACTGTAGAAGAGAGTGCTAGTTACCATATTTTCTGTAGTTTATACATTATGCTACTTATACATTTTCTTTTATTATTACGCTTTATTTCTTCTACAATATTAATCCATTATTAATTAAAGTTAGGTTAAAGTGGTTAGGGCTAGTAGTGATTGAGGAAACGCAATGATTTAATTATTTTGCAGGAAAAGGTTTAAAAAGTTGAATATTCCAGTTTGTAATAATATATATTCCATTATGCATGGTGACACTGAACGGAGATAGTATTTTTTGTAATTCCAATCCACCAGTTTGATATTATTTTCCTAAATTTTAAATACGTTAATCATTAATGTAGCTACTATAATATAGAATCAAATAAAATATGATATCAATAATCATGTAGTTTGCAAAATTCAGCCATAGTTTGCTGGTAACTATATTGTAGTTGGCAAAATTCATATAAACTTCATGTAATACGTCGAAAATGCCTGTAATATTCTTTTGTAAAAGTTTGTCAAAAGTATATTCAATAATATATACTTTTTTGAAAAAAAAATGAACGTAATATTCCTTTATTTTGAAAAAAAAAATTCTTGTAAAATAGTATTATATATACCGCCTTTATATTTTAAGCAGAAATCCTACAATATTCCTATGTACTTAAACTGTTAGCTGGGAAAATTATTCTTATAATATTCCCATATATATATTCAGTCGGTCTAGAAAATTATTATGCTGCTATGTTCTGGAAAATTTTTTTCGTTAAAGGGACAGTATCACTTTGTAACAAGTTGATTATAGGAGAAAGAGCTTAAAAAATTATAATTAAAATGAAAATTTGCCTTTGCATTTGAAAATATCTATCCTAAAATGATCTGAATACCTGGATTTGGTTGACAATGCAAAGCCTAGAATCCATGGATGTTTATATATTAATCCAATGTATATAGTGCCATCTATTGGAATGAAAGCGCGAGCTCCGTGAAGCCATAGACATACATGTGCTAGCTAGAGGGCGCCATCCAGGGCCGTAGCTGCCGGGGGGGGGGGGGCAGGGGGGGGGCGGCTGCCCTCCCAGACTCGATCAGAGGGGGCAGAAAAATGCCAGTCTCCCTCCCGCCCACTCGAAATTTTTTGACTAATTTTAACCAATTTTTGAGGGTTTTTGAGTAAAAAATTCGCCTGTGGCACCAATTGCTGTCAATAAAATGGCAAAATTTGTGATTGTTCTAACCAATTTTTGAGGGATTTTTAAGTAAAAAAATTGCCTGCAGCGCTATTTGCTATCAATTTTTGCAGTTATTGTATGTAAAGCCTTCAGATTTTCGCCTGCAGGCCAAATTTTGAAGCAAAAAGTTGTTTTGGGGCGGCCCCTTCCCTCAAAGAAATAGATTTCTAGGTATGGCCCTGGCCCACAGGGGGCAGCAGGGACGTCATTTCAACTTTTTGCTAGGGGGGGCAGACCCAAAAAAATGTTCAAAATTTTTAGCCGCAGGTGAAAATTTGAAACTTTTGGTTGTTAATAACTGTAAAATTGACACAAAATGCGCCGCAGGCGACTTTTTTTGCTCAAAAATACTCAAAAATGGGCTAAAATCCACCAAAAGTGCCTAATTTCTAAGTTTATTTGAAACTTTTGGTTGTTAATAACTGTAAAATTGACACAAAATGCGCCGCAGGCGACTTTTTTTGCTTAAAAATACTCAAAAATGGGCTAAAATTCACCAAAAGTGCCTAATTTCCAAATTTATTTTAAAGTTTTGGTTGTTAATAACTGTAAAATTGACACAAAATGCGCCGCAGGCGACTTTTTTTTGCTCAAACACACTCAAAAATGGGCTAAAATTCACCAAAAGTGCCTAATTTGCCAGTTTATTTAGTATATGTCAGAAAGTTAGCCCTGCCCCCCCAAATGACGTCCCTGGGGGGCAGCAAAATCCACTCTGCCCCCCCCAGATTACTTGACCTTGCTACGGCCCTGGCGCCATCCCATATTAATGAAATTGCTGAAAGCTAAGGAAAATGGCGCCTATAATGTGTATTTTGGAAACGTCATGATTTCTTCAAAATGAAAGCTGTGCTGCAATTATCATTGGCACCGAAATTAATATCTAGTGTGTACTATTTAAAAATAACTTTTTACAATGTGATATACTGTCCCTTAAGGGACGGACTTATTATTTTATATATAGAACATCAAGCAGTTGAGCACTATAGTGGCTCTGTAATGTAATGTAATGTAATGTAAATGTACATGCATGATAGTATCTAAATGGCAGTTATCTCTAATAAACGGGCAGTCTCCAATAATCGGACGGCCTCCCCATTTAGAGAATACTGTATTTCGGCAAGGCACTTGTGCACCTTTAGGTTTTTAAGGGTTTTGAAACTGATGTCTATACCAGGTCAGGGGCACAGCCAGGATTTATAAATGGGGGCGAGCCCGTATAGGAAGGGGGAGGGGATGGGGGCCGTGCCCCTTCCCAAATACTCTCCAGTGCCCCCCCAAAATAATTGGCGTATTATCATGGGCGCCGGGATGGGGATGGGCGGGGTGGCTCCCGGAGTAGTTTTGTTGTCCCCCTGGCCCATCCAGGGGGGGCCAACTTGCCAAACAAAAAGTCTGGAGATAGGCAACATATGCTCTTTTGATGATAATAATTATTGAGTGTTTTTGAGCAAAAACTTCGCCTGCGGTGCTATTTTCTGTCATTTTTTGCAATTTTCTACAAAAACCTTTAAATTTTTGACTAAAGCACACATTTTTAGAACATGTATTGGGTCGAATCGTTTCAACCCACTTTTGTTGATTTTTTTTAAACCCATTTTAAGTAATTT
>JAQIXP010004505.1:0-11430 GCA_034700285.1 Proteroiulus fuscus | reverse complement strand
TGAGTTAGAACAGTTTTAAGAAAACGAATTTAACATTGAAATCCCCATAGGCCCATGCTGTTAAAAGTGTGGACAGCTCCCTTAAGGCATTTTCGGCATTACAAAAAACTTACGAGAAACTTGCTATAAACATTCGGCATTAGAGCAGCAGTGTCCGGCATTAATGAAATCTGATAAAAAATCTACCCGTCAGAAAGTAAAATGGCTGCACTCATTAGGCCCTATGCGAACGGTTGGAATTGACATAGAGGGCGTGGCATACGATCAGGATGCATTTGGAAAATGCCGCCGCCATCTTTGCCGAAATTGTGATACTTATGTCCGGCACAATACACGTTAGATGTAAGGAATTCCAAAAGGTGTGACGTCACCTCACTCAGATTTCAGGTAAAATCATCTGCATTGCCAAAGACGATACACGACTCGTAAAATGTCAGAAATTTCAGCACCATCTGTTAGTAATGGGAGTAAGGCTCATCAATGGAATCATCCAATTTGTGCCATAATCGGCATGCAAGAATTCTTATGAGAAACTTATGACAGTGTGACATCACTCATCCGGATGCAGTGGTGTCCGGCATTAGAGAAATCTTATAAGAAATCTATTTGTTTGGATAGTCACCTCGGAGCTGCCTAAATACAGTAGCTAGTCAGAAAGTAAAATGGCTGCACCCATTAGGCCCTATGCGAACGGTTTGAACTGACGTAAAGGGCGTGACACACGATGAATTTTGAAAATTCCGCTGCGATCTTTGTTTTGCTGAAATGGCGTTACTCTTATTCGGCACAACACAAGTAAGATGTAAGGATTTCCAAAAAGTGTGTCATGACCTCACTCAATGTCAGGTAAGATCACCTGCATTGCCGAATACGCTATCTAGCTGACTCGTGAAATATCAGAAATTTCAGCGCCATCTGTTAGTAGAAAGGTTCATCATTGGAATCATTCAATTTGGCTTCACTTTCCTTCCATGCAATAATTTCACACGCACAAAATTAGATTTCCCTTGACTTTTAAAGAAAAAAAATAAGGCTAATTCCATTACCATGTTTCATTTCCCTGACTTTTCAGGCTGCCATAAGCCTGTTTAATAAACATGGGAAAACCCAAGTTGTAGATTCGTAGAACAGAAAAGCCTAGAGGATGGGGTGGGTTGGTAACCAATATGGCGTCGTCTCAGCAGCATCATGGGTATTGCCAAGCAACGCAACGAATCAGCAATCAGATATTAGGGCAACCTGCCATGGGTCCCAAGTCGAAGAAAATGGGCAAAAATAAAAAAAATGCTAAAGAAATAAGGGCTGACCAAGCAGCAATGCTAAGCAACCAAATGGGAACCCAATGGCCTAAAACAAGAATTAAAAATATATTGTGTAGGTGGCGTTGTTGGGATGGATTAAATAATCTATTTAGGCTTAAGAGATCTCGGGGAAAATGAATGAGAAAATCCTCTAAAATACCTGAAGAAAAAAAAAAATCGGTGAAACAATCGCTGCTATGGCTCACCTGGGAGTTTTCACTGCCATTCCACAATTATTTTTAGAACTGTACATTCTACATTTTAGGCAGACAAAAAAACGAAAAAATGCGGATGAATTACAAAATTATGCATTTGGAATAATTCGAATTCTGATAATAAAAATTCTGCTGCGCGTTAGTGATCAACCGACATCACTGCCAGTTTGCATTCGCACGCGTGTGTGCAAAGACTTAAATTTCGAATGCAAAAATATTTCCCTAATCTTGCATGAGTATTAATTAATAGGCATATCTTGGCGTTGTTACCTGGTCATAGGCTGTAGTCATTTAGTTTACAAGCATAGTTCTTAACTCCATCATAGGTTACAACCAAACGCGAAAATCCAAACCATGATTTTCCAGTACCAAGCTGTAATCTCCTTTGGTAATCTACCTATTTAGGTAGATCACGAGTGGGTTATACCCTGTACACACTAGAGCACGAATCTAGATCCATAACAATCTAGATTCGAGAAAAGAAATAATTTACAACAGAACACACTCACAATTTACTAATCTCGATTCATGCATTTCACTCTGGGAAATTACAGTGCATTGTGGGATGTTCTAAAAAATAAATTCCACGAAATGGCGTCCATTTTCTAGGGATTCTTAGGGATTTTAAGCAATGTAACCTGGTAACACTGCAATGACGTCATACTGAAATCTCGATTCGACTGGAAATCGAGTTTTGGGAACACGGTTCAGTGAATCTAGTTGGAATCGACATGAATCAAGATTCAGGTAAATCTACATCGAACACATTAAATGCATGAATTTAAATAAAAACAGCAGACGCTACGACAAAAAACGCTTCACGTTCAAACCCTGTTACCAACTGGAACGGGTTCATATCGCCAAAATACGCCTATTATTGGAATTAAACTTACCATTACTCAGAAATCACAATTTTTATGTAAAACATGGGCAGCGCCATATTGTCTGATCTCAGGAAAACCTGAATCATAAAATCTCAGAAGTTTTACCGCCATCTGTTAGTAACAGGAGAAATGTTCATCGCTGGAATCATTCAATTTTGGCTTCATTTTCATTCTATGCAATAATGCATAGAAAAAATTAAAATGCAATGTATTAAAAAATATTTTAATTTTTAAAAAATATTAATTTCAAATATGGTGAAAATTTTCTGAGATTCCTGAGTAGGCCTAGTTTACACTTAGTGGCGCCAAAATCTCTGTTAATCATGGTAAGTTTGCACCACAATCATAACAACTAAATTTCTTTCTTTTTTTTATAACACTTTCTATTCTTTCATTTAAAATTTTAGAATTTTTTGAGATTTTTTTCCAAATTTACAGAAAAAAATTGACTTTACATGGAAACAAAATTTCCATATATGGTAATTCTGGATTGAAAAAGAAATACTAGAAGTGTGTAATGCTGTGCAGTGTGACCAGACAATTTGATACGAAAAAAGATGGAAAAAGGGGTTGACACCCTCACATTTTGTGTCTAGAATTATTAAAAAAAAACTATGAAAAACGGAAACTCGAGGGATCCCAATGCTTAAAATGGAAGTATTTTTAAGGGTACAAAAATGTTATTTTGGGATCCACCAGGGGTCGTTGTCCTTCCATGCATGGGGGAAAAACATCCCTAAGAGTGCCACCCTGTGTTTACTGTAAACTTTTCTTCATTACAGTTTCTAATTTAGTTACAAAACCAAACACGACGAGATCATCTCACTTAATGGCACTACTTAAAGATGCACTAAAAAAATATGGGGCGCCATTTTGTTTTAAACATGCAAGGATCCTGAGCAGTTTTTAAATTATTTTCAATAATCAGAATGTGCTCATCAATTATAATTTGGTTACAAAAAGTATTACAATTCAGAGTCAAATTGCTCATACTTTACATATATTCTCAACTACTACAAACAACGATTGGTCAAAAATAACCCTTGGCTAATAGTAGGCTAAGCCAACCAAGCTCAGGCAAGTGCAAAGTTTCAAGAGTTATTCTCAAGTACTACGTGAAGTGATGTTGACAATTTTAAGAACAAAATCATCATGGTCTATAGGCCTACATGATTAGCGTACAATGAACCAAGGGTTTAGCTGACCAATCATTATTTCTATGACCGGAAGTCTATTATTGTAATGCAGACATGTTATAATACTTTTGTTAAATTCTTACTGAATGGTGAAATAAAAAACCAGAAAAGCAGTATTAATGCTTAATCAAAAATAAACCTTGGCATGTAGTTAGTTAGTTACCTAACCAACACAATATTTGCAGCATGAAAATGGGTCCTATCTCGCCTGGGCAATATATTGGAAAAATTTCCCAAAATTTCACAACCATCTTATATCCAGTTATAAAAAAATTATATTTTTCATTAAGCAACAAAAGAATGACGTCATCAGGCAGCATTTGCCCAATATGCAATACTTCAGGGGGATTGTTTCATAGGCCTATCAGTTCGAGTCAAATGATGTTCCAGTGCATGAGTGCAGGAGCTGCCTCATGACGTCATTTACAGTTAACTATACTGTCAACTAGAAAAAGGTTTTTTAAGGTTACTTTCCACCTTACACATTTTTTGTCTAAAAACTCAGATTTAAATTTTTTTCGATCTATATCAACCATAGAAAAGCTAATTCCCTGACTTTCCATGCAGTCTTGACCCCGAGACTTCCTTTTCAAAACTACGTCCAAAAACATTGAGCGAGGAGCAAAAATAAGTTGAATTATTTTGATACTTTCGAGTAGCCGCAAAATGTCTAAAAATGGACAGGAATGAATGGCAAATACTATAGGCAGGCAGGAAGAAGATCCATCGGTATGGAGTAACAACCCCACACTAGGAGTACACATGTGTTCCACTAGGGGGAATTTGTGGGGGTAAAAACATAGACAAAAAAATGGTTTTCTTGACATTAGTCACACAAATATATATAAGAGAGTAAAAGTAAAAAAAAAAAAAAGTACTTTCAAAATAGTCAGCCGCCATCTTTGAGAAACAACGAGAATTAATCCTATTTTTATCCTGCCAGCTGTCCAATGCGAGTGAGGGGAATAGGTTAAAAAATATAAAAAAGAGAAAATATGGGTTTCCTGCCATTCCAGGTTCCAGACGAGAATATTTTGGAGCACTTTTTCCTCTTGTGATTTAAAGAGGCAGATTTGGAGAAACCAACTTTGGGTCAACTGAGCCGCCATTTTGGTAATCTCAAAAATAACCACTAATGCACTATGCATTCTAATACTGCACCAAATGCTCATAATAATACCCAAACATTATCAGGTAACAAAAAATTCCAATTTTTGGGGAAAATATTCGTATAACAGTAAAATATTTCAGTCATAGGTCTATTTGAGAGAAATATTTCTATATAATTGGAAAATTCCCATAATATTCCTGTTAATTTTCAAAATAGTCCTATATTTATGACAAAATTCTTATTTGGAAAAAACTGACATTAATTTCAACATTTTGTATAATACATTCCCATAACATTCTTATATCTGTGAAAACAAAGAATTCCTATAATACATATAGCAGGAATGAAGAATTTTTATCAAAATGCAAAAATATTATTGGAATTTGTCCAAAATACAAGAAATATTTGCAAGAATTTAAACTTGAAAATACAGGAATTACAGATTTTGTTTCCAAAAACTATCAATTTTTTTTCCCAAAAAAATTTACATTAATTTCAACATTTTGGATAATATATTCAAATAACATTCTTATATTTGTGAAAACAAAAAATTCCTATATTCAAAATAACAGGAATAAAGAATTTTTATCAAAATACAAAAATACTACTGGAATTTTTATCAAAATACAAAAATATTATTGGAATTTTTTTATCAAAATACAAAAATACTATTGGAATTTTTTTTATCAAAATACAAAAATATTATTGGAATTTGTACAAAATACCGGAAATATTCTTAATACCATACAAATAATACAAGAATTTCTTTTTAAAAAACTATCCACTTTTTTTTTTTTTTTTTTTTAAAACTAACAAATTTTTCCCAAAAACTAAAAAATGTATATAGTCCTAGTAAATATATGAACAATATAATGAACATTTGCAGCATTATAAGAATGCATTCAGTGCATTTGTGTTTTTTTTTTTGGGCCTCCCAAAATGGCGGCTTGGTTGCTTCAATTTTACCTATAACTATATAAGTAGTCAATGAGCAGTCTTTATAGGTTAAATAATGTACCTGTCTACAATTTTTCAATAATTGTGTCAAAAAAAACTGATTTTGAGAAATGCAACAAATCCTGATTCTTTCGTAAATTGCTCACAGATTCCAAATCCACTGAAGCGCCCCCTGCCGGCGTGCTTTTTTCCCCAGCCAATTTCAGCTCACTTTTAATAATTAAATAATGAATTTGCAGAAAATCTGCAATGGGAAGCAATATAATATGCTTGCACATGTGGCATGTGCACCGTATAGGCCTAGAAATGAGTTAAAACCTTAAAGTTTGGTTAGGATCCTCCTAGCAACGCCTTTTGTATGGCAGACTCCGTAGCATCCGTAGTCTAGGAGGCAACGAAGGAGAAGATTGGGAGGGGGTGGACACCCAAAATCCTAAGGGGAGGGGAGGGGAGGGAGGGGGGTCCCTTAGGGGACCAACTGCAGGCATGTGTGATTGGTAGGGGTGGAATTGGCATGGCCTATATATATAAGAGCGTCTGTGTATGCATGGCCTTTCAAATGCTAGCACTGTTCCATGTCACCACAAAGCAGGACTAGAACGACGAGAAAACGCGAGATTCAACGAGAACGGGAGAAACGGAACGCGCCAGGTTAAAAGAACTGAAAACCACGTTCGAATCTACATGTTCGTAAGCCAAAATTGGATTACTGTACGATGAATATTGGAAGGGATTAATCCTGTGGTTAATTTACTGGTTAACTGTAAGTAGCTACTGTTTCAAGGAAAGAATGAACTGGAGTGCAACCTAATTTTGTTGCTATTTTTATTAAGGATTGGTTACTCCAGCATGGAATGGTTTCATGATGCAGGAGTAATTAATCCAAACTGAGTTGACTTTTCAGTTTGGCTCACCCAGTTCACTCTTTTCTTAACCAGGGTATAGCAATTAGCAATGCGGTCATTAACTAATTGCATGGGAAAATGGGGCTCAAAATAACTCAAAATGTTAAAAAAAATGATATACAAATTTGAATAACTTCAGAATATTATCAATTTATGTATTCTCCCCAATTTTTTTCAAAACAAATTTGAATGTTTATAGTTTTGTTAAATAAAAATTACCCACAATTCCAGACTTGTCCAAAAAATAATTCAAATCGGAAAACAACTTAAAATTAAGACTAATGCATGAAATAATATTTTTTACACAAAATGGAAATTAAAAAAATTAAGAAATTTGCATATACTTCACCATATTGATGTTTTATTTTAAAAAAATAAAATTTGTTTTTCCTTAAATTTTACAACATTTTTGCTATCTTTGATCAATTTGCCAAATTTAATTTAAGACGCAAAATTTAAGAAAAACAACCAAAATGTCCCAATTATTTTTCAGAAATGTCAATGAAATCAAATTCTGAATTGCCCTAAATTTGTCCAATTTTATGCAATTAAATTTGTGATAAAAATTCATAGTATTTTTTCCAAAACAAACAGCCCAGTTTTCACATTAACCATCCATCCAATTGTAATAGCTTAATAAAAATTAACGTGCAAATTACAAATTAAACTAAAAATAATTACCGCCAGGGGATGTAAGTGTCGCACTCGGGTTATAATGCGGGTCACAGGCACTTATATACAAGCCAGCTGATGATGCATGGTCAAAAGTGACGAGGGGTCAAAATGATTTCATTAAAATTATATAAAGTAGGATGATGATAGGCCTGGATGTGATTAAGTTTATTTTTTTTGCCCACTTATGTCTGGTCCATTCAATTGGCAAGTTCCATTTGCCCAATTTAGGGTTAGTACCAAATTAAAGTCGCATTTTTTCAACAGGCTGGCCCACCCTCTCTCATTAAGATATAAAAAAAATGTAAACTTATAAGAGTGACGAAAGCAAGTTGATATTATATACATGCCAAAATGCAAAATCCAAGTTTAGAATATTGTAACTGACACCAGGAGGTTCTGACAACATGTTACTGCAAATGCATGTTTCAAAAATTTAAAACAAAAATTTAACTCATTTGGATTTAAATGATCTATAAATTGTTTTAAAACAGTTTTTTTATATTAAAATATTAGTATCAAATTTTGAGTTTTTTTTAACATTGCACTAAAGGTATGCTTACAATCAAAATTTTAATTACTTTGGCCTAAAATACACCAAAAACTTGCTTAAATAATTTGTTTATATAGATATAATTACAAAAGCAACAATGCAAGTGTTTCTAGCTTTTGTCATAAATTTAAGAAATTTTTTTTTTAATTTTTTTTGTTGAAAAAATTGCAGTTTTATGAAAAAAAACTATTCTCTTTTTGCTTTTAAAAATTTATGCAAAAAGTACTTTTTTTTCATAAAAATTAATAATCTGAGGATGTTATACAATTATAATAGTTAATAAATCCATTTTTCATAAGTTTCAAACAAGATTGCAATAATTTGGCTTAAAAATCTGCATTTCACAAATTTAGAACAAAATTTAAATCAACTGGCCTAAAATTTGCAGGAAATTAGAGTGGATACTATTGTAATAATTAATATAAAATCCATTTTTCAAAAGTTTCAAGCAAAATTTAAATCAATTGGCCAAAAGTTTGCAGGAAATTAGAGTGGATACTATTGTAATAATTAATATAAAATCCATTTTTCAAAAGTTTCATACAAAATTTCAATAGTTTGGCTTAAAAATCTGTATTTCACAAATTTATAACTAAATTGAAATCAATTGGCCTAAAATTTGCAGAAAAATTGATTTTTACTTTTAAATGGACAAAAGTTAAAACAAAAGTACTGATTCAGATAATTCCTAATATAGCAATGTGTCTTTACATTATGAATAATAGAACTTGCAATTTCAACAAAGCACAATCTAAAGTTTGGGTAAAAATTTAAATTTTTAAAACAAAATGATTAGTATAGTTATTCCACTCAAAATTCCTACCCCAAATGCCAAGCTCAATTTGCCCATTCTAAGTGATATTCTAAGGAATTGTATCATGCTGTCAGCGCCACCACGCATATGATGCGTGATGCATGTGTCTAAAAATAAAGTCAAAAGTTAGGCAGGCCAGTATGGTTTTTGGGAGGGTATGAAAGAGGATATTATTAGGGCATGGCAAAAAAGCACGACAAAGATGAGGATTAGGAAGCAGTTGGATGGAGCATTTAGGGAGGGGTGCCGGGAAAAGGCAAGAGTAATGGCCCCCCTCTTCCCTAAAAATAGTGTGGAGGAGGTGGAGGGGGTAAGAAACTTGCCTTTAAGAAGGGATGCAAGCCAGTATTGGAAACAGTTTTGGAAAGAAAGCAGGATGATTCCCATTCAGGATGTTACGAACTCTCCAATCTTTGTGCTAAAAAGTGAACATCCAACGCCTATGGCCTATGGGATTATTAGTTTTTGAATTGGATTCGAACTTAAATCCGCGTTTCAACTTGTTCTGCACGGACTCACATTCCAAAATTTGGTTGTAAGTTTTGGGGAAATTTAGAATTCATGCAGGCGTTCTTTTTTTCTACATTGTTCCAAATAAGAACGCAAGCGTCCTTTTATCGAAAGTTTTCTAAAAATTTAAAATGGAAGCGTTTGTTCTTTTTTTGTGGTTGTTTTCCAAATTTGCAATTTTCGAATGCAAGCGTCTGTTCTCAATTCCAAATTTTTGTTCTAATTTTAAATTTGCAATTTTCGAATGCAAGCGTCTATTCTCAATTCTAAATTTTTGTTCGAATTTTTAATTTTCGAATGCAAGCGTCTGTTCTCAATTCCAAATTTTTGTTCGAATTTTCTATTTTATTTTTAATTCGAAATTTACTTATTAGAACTATCTCGTCCAAACTTTTATAAATTCGTTCTTAATTTCTTAGTGTTTTAAATAGTACACAACGTTCTATTTGCCCTTCCATAAGAGTGTGACTGTAATTCAATCGGAGAATACCAAATAGGGTGTGGTGAGCCGCCCTTGGTCACATCTTAGAAGTCTGCATGCTGCACCAAGGAGCTGCTCACTACACACCATCGCGAAGTCACCAATTACACTTGGGGTAGATAAACATTTTCAGAACACTTATGCATCATTTTCACAGAATTTCAAATTTACTTTATAAAAAACTGGGTTAAAAATTTTGCTTTACTCTCCTGTTTGTAATTTTTAGCATTTACACTTAATTCTAAACAAGCAAAAAATAGTTAAGTTTAACGAAGTTGAACTTGAATTTCACAGTCACAAATCAATTTAGTATGTTTATACACGTTCTAAAAATTTGCTCTTCTGGACCCCATTGACTCACGCTTGGACCTATCAATTCCAATTTCTAAGAATGTCACCCAGTGTCATTGACCGTTTTATTCGACCTAAACTGAATCACACCATAAGATCAGTTTACAGAATACTCGCCTATTCTATTCTAATGTTCCAGTCAAAAGAGGGGGATAAACCGCTCATTTCGGCACTTTGCTAATTTAGAACGACGATCACGTGGGCTGACCTAAACATTCCATTCCAAACTTTTCCCCAATCAGTATACCAGACTTCACCAACATGTTTAAAAGACTGACACTAACTAATTTGCAAAGTGCTTGTTTCAAAGTTCGTTAAAAAACGAACTAAAACGTCAAAGTTCGTATTTTATAGGATTACGAGTGCGTCACTCGGCTGATCTTAACTGTAAGAGCGTTCTAAATATCTCAAAAACGTTCCAAATTTCGGGTTAACTGAACCAAAGGCAACTTTGGTAAGCTGATACAGGAACTTGGAAGGGTGGAAGAAAGGGTCTAGACGCTACAAGACTCTCGCCATATGTGGACAAAAATGAGAAGTGTGGTGCACCGGATGATATCGGACCAAAAGGGAACAGGACGCCATATTGGATTGGAAGGGAAGAAAATAAAGAGTCAAGTGGATACCAGAGTCTGTGTTGGACTCCGTACTTCTTGACATCTCCATATTATTTATAGAATTATGGAATGTAAAGAAGTATGGAGTGCACATTGTGGACATGAAACAGCCAGTCAACGGAAGGAAAGATTAGTGACGTCATAGAGAGGGGTTGTTGCCATTTCGAATGCCTGCAACCGACTTTTGGTAAGCCGAAATTCTGAGTTTCCAAGTATCAATTGTAATTGTTTGCGTTTTGTATTTTCCAAATAAAGTTCATAAAATAAACCATTTTTGGAACAGCGTTCTGTTTCATTATTATCTATAAGAAAACTGGGATGGGAAACTTAAGGAATTCTGGGTGTAAAATATCACGTGCTTTTCTGAAGTTAAAGTAAACTCAGCTTTTTTTTTTTTTTACCAAACTTTACCTGCATTTTCATCAATATTTCCTGACTTTTCATATTATTTTAGAACATGCTGGAGAAAACTATACTATACTAGACTAAGGTGCAAACCGAATAAAGGGGGATGGGTTGTGAACTTAAAACATAGTGGACTCGCATCTTAAAAGACTTACAATTAAAGTCTCACTTTAAAACATGTTTTTTTTTAAAAATAAAGACACATTTAATAGCTATGAAGGGTAAAGAAATTGATATTTTCAGCAGACTTATCATAATTCTGAACTCATTACATTTCTCAAATAAGGGGCTGACGCCATTTTACCCTATTAATCAGAACTGAATGGCGCCATCTAGTACAGGGTGTCTACTAGGTCATAAAAGTCATAAAAATGTCATAAATTTTGCTAGGTCATAAAAAGTCATAATAAGTCATAATTTTTGGTCCTGTGGCATAATATTTTGGCTATGATACATTC
>JAQIXP010004504.1:0-11432 GCA_034700285.1 Proteroiulus fuscus | reverse complement strand
TCTCACCAAGAACTATCAAAGTCTCACCAAGAACTATCAAAGTCTCACCAAGAACTATCAAAGTCTCACCAAGAACTGTCGAAGACTTGCTAAGATTGGCTGAGAACCACTGAAGATTCTCTAAGGCCGGTTAAAAATTGCAAAAATTCGGAATTAATTGCCGAAGATTCTCTTGGATTCACCAGAAAATGCTCAATATTCGCTATACTTCACCAAAAACCGTCGATAACTCTCCAAAAACAGCCGAAAATTCACACGAATTCCACATATGGTTCACCAAGATTGGCTCGAAAATTTAAACGTTGCATCAAAAAATTCCGAAAATCTACCGAGATTCACTAAGATTTACAAACTTCACCTGGGGGATCTTTAGGATTCACTTTGAGATTCTCCCTGTCATATCCAAGATTGTCCACGTGTTTGCCTTTCACATCACATGCCATTGGGGGAGGGAGGGGGGATTTGGCTATGATGCCCTCACTTCCCCAAGTTTTCCCATGCGAGGATTTACTTTTTAGGTGGAAATAATCAGTTTTGAGCAAAGGGCACCTTTAGTAGTAGCTATGTAATGCCTTCCTCTTAGGTAGGCCTATAAGCTTGATAAAATCTTAATGCATAACCTCATCACGATCGGGCAATTTACTCGCTTTGTAACATTCATTATAGGCTGTACCAGTGTTTCTGTGCTTTTGCCATTACAAAGTTAGGGCTAAAAAATCGACTTCTGGGATGTGTTCGGGAGGCTAACGATAGTTAAGTCGATTGGATTCATGGAGAAAATGTCTATGAGATTGTAATAAAAACAGTTTGTGATGAGACTGTATGGGATTTTTTTATTTATCAGAAAATGGCGAAAGATTACTTTTTTTTTTTTACCTCGGCTTCATCAAAAGCTAAATTACATAAAAGCTTTATCAATGCTGCTTTTGAAGAGCTTCGCTCGGTTATTTGTTTTCTACATCATAGTAAAAAATGTAACTGCTAGCTCATTATTAAACTCACAATTTCCAATTAGTCCACGTCTAATCCTATAAATAGCACGCACTATTGTGTTTACTTTTGCTTGTTTTTGATGGGGAAGATGAGGTGGGGGGCCCGCTCCCCCTCAAACACACACCTGGAACTGTCAGGGATGTTGGAGCAGTATGGGAAAGTTATCATTTAAATGTGTTAATTGACCTTATTTATAGTCCCCATTCAAAAGTACTCCCATAATGCATCATTTGACAAAAAGAAACCGCCATTTTGGGTCATTCGACTGTGGGATAAATAATTGTTGAAAGTTGCTCATCATAGATGGCGCCATAAGTGTATGACAAATAACATGGGATGCTTATTACTTAAAATGGCTGGCTTAGTGATCCCATAATGCATCATTTGACAAAAAGAAACCGCCATTTTCAGCCATTTTATTGTGGGATAAATAATTGTTGAAAGTTGCTCATCATAGATGGCGCCGTAAGTGTATGACAAATAACATGGGATGCTTATTACTTAAAATGGCTGGCTAAGTACTCCCATAATGCATTATTTGACAAAAAAACGCCTTTTTCGGCCATATTGTGAGGTAGGTGTATATTTAAGTTGCTATGCATAGATGGCGCCATAAGTCTATGATAAATAACATGGGCAACTTAGTACGTGACATAACTGCTAAGTAATCCCATAATGCCCCATTTTGACAAAAAGAACGCCATTTTCGGCCATCTTAGTGTGAGACAGATGGTAGTTGATAGTTGCTATTCATAGATGGCGTTATAACTCTGTGGCAAATAACACGGACCGCCATCTTAGTATGGGCCAAACGTTTGTTTGAAGATATTCATCATAGATGGCGCTTTACTTTTGAATGAGAAATATTGCATTGAACTTAAGCAAAGCAAAAACTATACATGGCTATACTATAGTGGCTTGTCGCCACTCATATTTTAATAAAAATCCAAGTTTCGAGAAATTTTAAAAGATAAACTAACGAATGGTACCATTCACCACTTGTAACTTTTATAAATGATACCTTTTTGGATATTCGCTACTGTTCATTTCGTAACTTTACAAATTATGGGTGAAATTAATTTCTGTAACTTTAGGTTCATTAGGGACACTTTCAGGATCACAATGGTAGGCCTACAATTATTTCATTTTTGACAAATTGGCTTATTCGCCACTTGTGAAATAAGTAACTTTTACTTGTAACTTTAAGGAATGATAGCGTGTGGTTTATTCGCTACTGTTCACTTCTGTAACTTTAACAATTATTGGTTAAATTAGTTTCTATAACTTTAGGTTCATTAGGGACACTTTCAGGATCACAATGGTTCAATTATTTCATTTTTGACAAATTGGCTTATTCGCCACTTGTGAAATACGTAACTTTTACTTGTAACTCTTAGGAATGATAGCGTGTGGTTTATTCGCTACTGTTCACTTCTGTAGCTTTAACAATTATTGGTTAAATTAATTTCTGTAACTTTAGGTTCATTAGGGACACTTTCAGGATCACAACGGTAGGCCTACAATTATTTCATTTTTGACAAATTGGCTTATTCGCCACTTGTGAAATAAGCTATTGACTTGTAACAAAGTGGACTAACTTGGTGTGGAGGGTCAGCAAAATTGTTTATGGGGGAAAATAGCTAATCACTAAATTAAGCTATTTTGCTGTTATTATCAAGTCATTTGCAAATGACTGGATTTTATTGCAGGAAACTTCTGGGAATTGCTCAGGTTTTTTTTTTTTTGGTTACGCTCCAAAGTTATGGTGGGCTGTATGTGGAATTAGGCAATTTTTCACGGAAAAGTCTAAGATAAAAAAAGCGAACTTTCCAACCGTGGTTGTGTCTGCCATTGCTGCATGGCGAGTTACAGTTAGTGATTTTTACTCTTAGCTTTATGATTAAAAACTCCTCAAGCATGGCCTTTTTACCACTGTGGAATAAATCCCGACTCCTTTGGTCCTATATTTGCATATGCGGGGAAATTTACTGGCTTTTCCCCCTTAACTTCATGCACTTTGCACATAAAATACCCTTTTTTCATTTCGATTTTGATCATAAAATTACCATGAGTATACCTTGCTAAAGGAATTATATACAAGCTGTCAGATTTGTGAAGGTTCTGATTTTGGAAAAAAATTGGGCTGAAATTTTTTTTCTATTATTTTGTCCTAAAAAAATTGTTGCCTTATTCATCAGTTAAAAATTTGATGGAAAATAATTTGTGCTGAAGTCGTGTTTTTAATAAGTTTTGGAAAAATGGGGGTGAATAGTCATAAAAAGTCATACATTTATCATAACGAATATTTTTTATAATGGTCTTGATTACATTTTTAAAGAGTTGCTACATGATACAGCAAATTGATCCAAGTTTTTGTAGGCATTATTAGAAAATGAAACATTTTTCAGTTAATCATAAAAAGTCATACTTTTTGATCATATGCCATCATGTGTAAATGTTGTTCAAGAGGAAATTCAACATTTGATATATTACACATTGAAATTGACTCAAGTCATTGCAAGCTTTCTTAGAAAATGAAAATTAGTATTAAGAAAGTCATAAAAAGTCATACTTTTATCATAAGTCATAGTTTTGTATGCAGTTCTTAAGGACATTCAAGATTTTTCGACACATTATAACAAGTTGACCCATGTCATTGTAGGCATTTTTAGAAAATGAAATGTTCGTCCCATTAATCATAAAAAGTCATACTTTTTGAACATGTGCAATCATGTGTGTGTGTTGTTTGAGAGGAAATTAGAAAGTTTAGTGCATATCAGATCAAATTGATCCAAGTCATTGTAAAGCTCTTTCTTAGAAAATCGAAAATATTTATTCAAAAAATCATACAAAGTCATACTTTAAACATAAGTTATAATTTTTGTACGCTATTCATGGGGACATACAAGTTTTTGCTGTATAACATAGATTGACGCATGTCATTGTAGGCATTCTTAGAAACTAAAAATATCATTCCAGATAATCATAAAAAGTCAGTTTTTTTTATCATTATGATTTTTGTATGATTTTCATGAGGATATTTTAAACTGTTTTGGCATAACACATGAAATTGACCCATTACCAATGTAACATTTCTTATAAAATAAAAGTATTTATCAAAAGTCATAAAATCATATTTTTGCCATAAATTTCTAATTTTCTCTCAAAATATTCAGTTATTTTCACCAAGGTATCTGCCCAAACGTTATGATTGCTGATAAAAAGGCAGGCTCTTCCTGTGATTTCATACTTCTCATCTATCGATGATTGGTAGTGGTTTCAGTTCATCAATCATTGATTTTATGATTATAGATTCATTTCATATTTCCCTGATTTCACATAGTTTGCCAAGTGTCTTGTTTGTGATTTCTTGTAAATTATGGAAAAGTTTGATTTGATGGTTATCCATAAATGGTTAAAATTTCAATTAACTTTACAAAATTTTCTAATTATGATTTCTTACAATTTTAGATTGAGTTCTATATATTTTCCATTGATTTCTGATGATTTCAACAATCCTACAATGATCTTTGTTGTGAGTTATGTTAGTCCAGCATTCATTGATTTCTGATTATGATTTGCTAATCATGATTGGCATCCATTTTCCATCAGTGTGATTTAACCCTTAATTCTCTTTGTGATTTCTATTAATATCAAAAGTAGTTGAATGATCTTAGTTACATCATCTGACTCCAAGAATCATTGATTTCTGATAATGATTGATTTCTTTAATTTTCCATTCATTTATAAAGATTTTGATAATTTGATAGATGATTATTGATATTCATTCACAACCATGCACTTCAAACTTGACTACCAATTCTCCTTGGGATTCTGATTATGCTTGAAAAGCTTCATGATATTAATTTTAAAAAATCTGAATTTTATTATTTCTTAATTTTTATGTAAGTTATGATATTAATTCAACTTAATTTGTATTAATGTTATACAATTTTTTTTAGTATAAGTGGTTCAAAAAGCGTTTAGATTCTTGATGGCATCTTCCATTTCATAAAATCAATTTCTTTTATGATTTTCATAAGTACATTCAAATCTTTTTTGTATAACACTGAAAGTATGTGGATTTGGTTAAGTTGTTTATGTCAGTTATAATGAAAAGGATTGATTTTTGAGATTTATTTCAAAGCCTTAAGTTTTCAGTATGCTATTAAGTCATTAGTCTTTCTTTGTAAATAAGTCATTATTCAAAAAACACCATATGAAGTCATATCCTTTATCAGAGAAGTCTTGTCTTTGTTTGGGTTTGAACAGTCAAGCAGACACTAAATACAAAATGAGTCATCTCAATGACAACAAGCGAATATGGATCATTCTCCAAAAATGGGGGAATTTGAGAAATAAAAATTAAATAAAATTAAATTGAAAACTCATTTTTTTATTTTCTAAATGCCATTGTGATCTGGAACATCAGAAAAATGCGAGCAGAGATGGATAACAATATATTTTTTAACACATTCGTTTTAATAATCAAAATGAGGGAATGATGAAAGTAAACACTGTATGGCGTCCAATCCATTGAAAATCATAGAAATATGAAATTGCTCTGATTATATACCCGTTGTTCAAAACAAGCATAATATTAGTTTTAATGAAATTTATGCAGGCAGTTGCAGTTCAGGAGGGAATGATGGCACATTAAAACACTTTCTAACTCAAAACAGTGTCCATGTGGTAATTATGGAAATAAATACCATGTGGCATCAAAATGATATTGATGCATTATGGGATATTACAGCCTTTAGGAAGCTGAGGCTCTGTAAACCTGCCCCATCTGGTAGCAACATTAGTTTGGTGAGGGAATGACTCATTTGTTTAGGGACACTGTACTAAAAATTCTAAGTGCATGAAGCGCGAACTGTAGAAAGCTGAAATGGGGTGAACCTATTTGGAGATGGGTCATTAATTCTAGCCATTTTTTTTCATAAATTAATGACTAAATTTTTAGTATAAGGATGAGAAGTTGCATAATTCCACCTGGGACATGGTGAGGGAATGACATTGCAGGTATTGCCATTGATGCATACTAAATTCTGGAGCATTAAACTTTTTCGTTAAGAAGGACTTATTTAATAAGTTAATATTGACATAATTAAAACAATTGAAACACATTGGCAATGCAATCTTTCAGCAGAATCATGATAATATTATTTACTCTGCCTTTCTCAGTGAGAATTATTTTTCTTTATTTTTTAAAGAACTTGTAACAAGGTGGGACTTTCCCTTTAATGTTTTTTTCTTTAAAAAAAGCACAAGTCGATGGTTTAATTCACAATTGACGAATATGCCAAAAGTTGCTTAAATTGAGATAATAGCATTTTTATGGAAAAATGGTATAACTTGAAAATAAACAATGTTAAAAGGCTGAAATTTGGTGAACAGATAGAACAATATATATGTATTTTATAGGAAATGTGCTAATTTTTGTAAAATCATTATAATTAGAATAGTAAATTAATTAAGTCATTTGTGAAATAAATGGCTTAAAAATGCAAATTCGTCAGTTTGACTTTGATAAATTTTGCAGGATAGCGATATAAATTAAGTGTAAAGTAGCGAATGTGCACATCCATTTGTTTGCTTATTGAAAAAAAGAGCAAAAATTGTCAAATTCGACACTCGTATTTTAATAAAAATGCAGGTCTCGAGAAATTTTTAAAATGTAAACTGTCGAATTGGACTATTCACCACTTTTAACTTTTAGAAATGACAGCTTGTGGCTTATTCGCTACTGTTCACTTTTGTAACTTTTACAATTATTGGTTAAAATTAATTTCTGTAACTTTTACAATTATTGGTTAAAATTATTTTCTGTAACTTTAGGTTCATTAGGGACACTTCCACGATCACAATGGTACAATTATCTAATTTTTGACAAATTGGCGTATTCGTCAATTGTGAATTAAGCCATTATTTACTCTGCCTTTCTCAGTGATTGTTTGTCTTCATTTTTATAATAACTTGTTAAAAGTTTAGACTTTCCTTTTAATGTTTTTTTCTTTAAAAAAAAAGCCCAAATGTGCTGAAATTTTTATTATATAATACTTGTGGCTGGTACTTTTTACCATATTTTTGTTTCTGAAGCTACCTTAATGTATTTATCGTTACATTTTGTAAAAAAAAAATGTTCTGGATTGTGGAAATGTTCACAGTCATGTTAACTTGTCCTTACAAACTTTTTTTCTCCTGACTGCAAATGGTAATGGTACATCCATAGTGCCTCATGGAATCCTCATGTGCATTTGTCGATTGAGAGTGTATAAAGAAGTTCGATATTTGTGCATCTTGAGTTGAATCCTATCTGCAAAATATCTTATCTGAAATTTTTCCTGTTTAAGTTGCTGCATGCGTGCTTGGTATAAAGGCGCACTTGAACTCTGTTATTGCCTATTCTCGAGTGTATTGATAAAACTATATGTACATGTTTCTCGAAAACAAGGCTTATGCTTTTTGGAGCTGCAGAAGCTGCAACTTTAAATTTTAGCATGTATTTCCATCATTCGAGATACGGCTCTCTCTCTCTCTTCTTTGCATTTTTTGTTTTTAAAGAAATAAAGTGGAAAAAACAGTCAATGAAACATGATGGATTCAACTATTGGTCAAGCTGGTCCACTTCAATTACTGGCCATCGATTCGGCTTCAATAAAGATTTGAGTTTATTGAAAAAGAGCAATTTACAAAGGGTCTTATGTGACATAAGACTTGCTCTTAAGCTGGTCGAAATTGGTGCTCTGGGTCTTGTCTTTATTGTTTTCACTTAGTAAATTAGAAAAGCTGAAATGGTGGATTTGGTTGCTGAGGCAATGGTAATTCTACTTGAAGGGATCACAGATATCCAACAATATTTGTTTTGGATTTTTATATTCTTGTTCTGTATTTTTGGCAAATTTTTTATGTATTTTTTCTCATAAATTATGCATTATAAAATTGGGCAAGAACAATATGTATGTGGTTCTTTTTGTTATTTTCATTAATTATTAATGATTATTTGAAATTACTGATGAATTAATTTGGTTTTTTTGGTTCGCTGGAACAGGGGTCATTAAATTATACCAGTCAGTTATTATAAAAACCTACTCATTTATTTAACATTTACAAATAAATATACACAATGGAAAGTTGAGGTAATGCATTATTTAATATTTTAATTAACATTTTCCATAGTCACGTGGGGATTAAATTAATCTAACAGTATATAAAAAGCAGTCTTGAACCACAGAAATTTACTCTTCATTTCTCGTAAAATTGTTGGAAAAGTCTCATTGTGTTACTGGTTATTTTTAAAATGATAACAACAAAGTATATTAAAAGACATTGAAATTGGGATGTTAATCAGACTTACCATTCAATAAATATATGTATTTGGAAGCAGAGTGATTTGAGTTTCATAAAAGTAGCCATTTTTACAGATATTAGTGGCGCCACCTATGGATTAAAGTTAAAATTTTGGCAGTCATGCATGGTCACACTGGTCAGTGTTCATGGTTCATGTAAATATCCCCTTCGACCTTAGTGTAAATAATACAAGGTGATTCAGAATAGCAAACCGCCCCCACGATTTTAATAAATATTCATTTAAATGAAAAAATAGTTTTGGTATGGAATAGGAAATCAAGGGTGGAGCATCCAATGGTGACAAAAAAAATTGTCCTTTGACCTAACCGTCAAGGTCATTGAAAATCTAACTTTTTATCCTTTGAAGATAGAGCAAAAAATCCAGTTACAAAGTTAAAGATCAGAAGTAATTCAGTGTAACTGCAGTATTTTCTGAATTTTTAAAATTATTTTAGTACTAGACAAAATGCTTCAAAAATGAGTAAAAATCTGCCACTTTTTGGTAGCTTTTTTCTGCTTGAAAACGTGGGGAAAGTTAAAATGCTCACATGCTGAATGGAGCATTGTAATTTTTTTTCACATTTTTGAGCAGAAAAAAGCTACCAAAAAATTGTTCATTTTTACTCATTTTTGAAGCATTTGTTCTAGTAGTTAATTAATTAAAAAATTCTAAAGACAATGCAGTTACACTGAATTACTCCTTCTCTTCGACTTCCTCGTTCGGTTTTTTGCTCTAGCTTTAATGAATAAAAAGTTAGATTTTAAATGACCTTTAACATTAGGTCAAAGATCAATTTTTTTGGCGCCACCCTTGATTTCCTATTCCATACCAAAACTATTTTTCATTTAAATGAATATTAATTAAAATTTTGGGTCTGAATCACCCTGTATAATGGTTGTAGAATACGAGTTTGAAAAAAGTAACCATTTTTGCAGATATTAGTGGCGCCACCAACGGATTAAGTTGGAAAATGCAATTTTGGTGGTTTTGCATGTAGATTGATTTTAGCAGGAAAAGCTACAATAATACCCATCGAGTGGCAATGTGTCACTGTGAGTAGATCATGATTTATAATCACTATTAAGTTATTTTTAAGCCCTTACTCCCAGACTGCCCCAAAAAAACTTGGAACAGCCCAATACACGTTTTCATAATCATTTTTATGTGATAGTTGTTCGAAACACAATGTTAAGTGAATGAATTATTCATGTTAATTATATGTTTTTTCCCCTCATTTTTTTGTGAGGGCATGCTATAATAATTCAGGATAATTATTTGCTTTTTCATTGTCTAGCAGGGTGTTTCTGGTCCAGGGGGGTGGGGGAAGGGATAACCATAATAACTTAAGTAAATATGGCACGCCATCTATAAACACATCCACTTCAATAAAAAGCAAGTGCATGCACTTGTTTCGATTGCCAATTTGATATGATTAGTCTCAAAAAAATTGTACTAAAATTAAAAATTTGGATAAAAAATAAACAGGGGAAATTCTGTTAAACTATTGTGAACATTTTTATAAATTACTGTGGTATTTCTGTCTTTTGCAAAAATATTTCTTGATATTTTTTGTCTATTTTTTAGATGGATTTAGTGTAATGTTTCCTATGTTTCAATATTTAAAAAAAAGGTTAGAATATTCCTATATTTTTTTGAAAAATAAGAAATGTTCTTTAAGATTGCAAGTAAAATAAGTAATCTTATATTTTATTAATAAAAATGTCCTATAATTTCTGTATTTTGGGAGAAAAAATCTTATAATTTTCCTATATTTTTGAAAAAAAATGCTTTATAATATTCCCTTATATGTATAATTAATGGTCTTATATTGTATTTAAACAAAATGCCTAAATTTATGAAATCTTATAATTTTTCTATTTTTTTGAAAAATGCTCTATAGTAGTCCCTATATTTTAGGAAAAATGCAGTATAAAATATATAAATAGTCTTATATTTGATAAGAAAAATACCTTAACTTCTATGTTTTTGAATAAAATCACATTCCTATAATTTTGTAAAAAAAAAAATAATGGCTCTTGATAGTGAGCAAAACTGCCTTTCCATGTTTGCCAAATTTTCTAATATTCTCTATATTTTGAGGAAAATTGTGTAGTGGGGCCTATTTTATACCAGTATTTTATTTGCATTGCTCTGTATAGATCATACCACCTAAGTTGCAAAAAACCCCAGAACTCCGAAGTGCCCTTTGCCCCTTAAGAAACCAGGATGGATAGGCCTCAATTTATCTCTCTAGATTCCATCAGGAGTTGTGCCCATAGATTGACAGTGGATTGGCCCCACTGGTAGCCCTAGAATGGCTAACGTGGGACCCATTGTATAAAAAAAACTTACCCTCCTCCCCCCAATTCTTCAGCCCCTTGACCAACTTGCATTTTTCTCTACTGGGACCCATTGTGAGAGAGTTATTGGGGGGCCGGGGGGACTGCCTAACAATGGATGCACACTAACCATCAGAACCCTTGCAGAAAATGTTTTCTAATAAAAAGCCCAATCGATTTGGGTCCATTCTCACTTTGGTGGCATCCTGCACACAATGGCCATTGGATAAGTCAGTGAACCATGTCAAGATAGGTTGCTTATTGAACACATTACAGAGAACCCTGTGGCCCCATCTCCAATCAATTAGGAGCTATCTTTAAGTGATATTGCCACGAACCTCACGCAAACCATGATGTTGTGTTTTTTTCTGCTCTATATCATGTATGCATATTGGTGAAGACCGTTCAATTTGCTGAATAAAACATCATTTGGAGGGAAATTTGTGCTGCTGGCATGCCAAATTAGATCCGGCCGGAAAGCCATTTTGACTGCATGTTTTCCACGAGGAACAATACGGGGGTATTCATAAGTCTGTGGCGTTTTGTAAATATTCACTACTTCATATCGATGGTTTAATTCAGAAGTCGCTAATTTGCAAAAAGTGGGTTTTGAGATAATAGCGTTTTCGTGGAAATATGGTATAACTTAGAAATAAACAATGTTAAAAAGCTGAAATTTGGTGAACAGATAGAACAATATGTATATTTTATAGGGAATGTGTTAATTTTTTTTAAATAATTAAATT
>JAQIXP010004503.1:0-11435 GCA_034700285.1 Proteroiulus fuscus | reverse complement strand
AGGGCTTAGAGCACATATATAGCTCACTCTCACTCGCTACTTGTGTTCTATCAAAGTCAGACAGGTGCAGGCGGCCCAAAAAGTGGCCGGCCCACCGGGAAAATGCCCGCTTGCCCGATGGGTTCGTCCAAGCCTAATCTTAGGAACTTGTAAAATTCCGACACTCCTTACACTAAAGGTGCAAATTTTATCTTTTTGACTCAGAAAAGTATCATAGGTGCCAGAAACTTCTAAACTGCCACGCTTTACCTTCACTGAAGAGGTCAGAGAAAGTTAGGAACCAAAAGAACCAAATTTAACCAGGTACCCTTGCAGTATTAAAAGTTGGCAATCATGCAATGATTTGGTGCTATGAGAAAAAGGGAATCAATTTTTTTAATTGTTGACAAATACGAACTCTGCAACATTTTTCACTTTGTCCAAAGAAGACGAAATGTAGGTCTGTTTGTCTTGTTTTTGTCTGTAATTAACACTGAGTAGAATATGAAGTTGGCAGACATGATATCTACTATGGCATCACAAAACAACTTGTGGATAAGAGCATTCCAGATTCGAGGTAAACAAACCTTTTGATTCGATATCAAAAGTTAAGCCTTTGAAAGCTTGAAAAAGAAAATGTGGAAGTTTTAATCAGCCGGTTAATTATTTGTGGTTTCATAGTTCTGCTGGTTAATTTCATGTACAACCAAGTAGGCCTAATGGTATACTTTTATGTTGAAACTCCATTTATTTTAAACCTTTGCTTGATTAGTCTGAACCTCCAGACTAAATCTGATGTAAAAAGGTGCTAAATCTCAACTTAGTCGTCCATGTAGTTGGATCAGATTTTTACTAATCCTCAACTTAAAAAAAGGTTTAAATTTAAACTATACTGGATCTCTCCACTGTAAGTGTTTCATTCGAGGGAACCGAAAGGTGACGTTTCATACAAGTACTAGTTTATATATTAAAAATTAAGCTTAGGATTTTAAAATAACAAATTTCAATGTGAGAAATTTCCATTTTCTTTAAACTCATTTTTCTCAAAACAAGAAATCTGAACTAATGTGGTTTTTCATTCTTTGACAAAAGTAGCATTTGCTTGGAAAATTTAAAATTTTATATGACTTAGGTCATTGCTGGTCTTGATATTGGATTGGATTTGAACAAAAAAAAGGTTGGAAATATTGCAATATCAATTGTCTCATAAACGTATCTCTGGAAAGAAATATTAAATTTAATTCCACTCTGTGTTTATTAATTGCCATTGCACTTGCAAACAGTATTTATACACCTGCACTAATTCAATATGAAACTAACAATACTGATATGATAGGAAAACAACATATTTACCTGTAAAAATATAAACAGCTGTAGCAATATTCTTGTTTTTCGTGAACTGTAGAATACTTATTTAGAACATTTTTACTTGAATAGTTAACACCTGTAAACGGCAACTTTCGAAAATTATTTACAAAATTTTTACAACCAAAAATGCTGTTTACATTAGAATTTTGAGAAATTGCTTGACAAAAAAAGTTATTACTTTACAATTTAACCTCAATTAACCTTCAGCTCACAAGCACAGGCCCTGTGACCCAATTGTCATTAACATCTAACTTGTAAGCACTGGGTGCTTCATCCCCCCCCCCTTCCCCCGCCCCAGGTGCTTGTAAAGGTAGTAAACTAGTTTTCCAGTAAACTGTAATAAATGCTTATATTTTGGAAGACAGATATTATCATAAAAATGATAAAATAGCTAAACTTATTAGCTTACTACTGTAAATATTTTGGCAAGTTCGAATGCCATTGTATTATTCTATTTTTTGAATAACTTTGTTATTGCTGTTACACAACTTGTTTTCTGGGAAATTTGTTCATGTACCAATCAGCATGATAAATCCACTTTACTGTTTACCTTGATGGGCTCTATGTAAGCATATAAATTGATCCATTTTTGAGTTAAAATTTAGTTTACCCTAACCTCGACTGCTTGATCAACGCGACAATATTTGTCAACTTTTGTCAAAAATGAAAGCAAAAATCTAATTATTTCTCATCTTTGAAGTTACATTTGACATTCACATCAAGAAAAGAATGTATCAAAGTGTGTGGGTTATAGTGATTGTGGTTCTTTTCTACGCCACGGTGGTGATAATGAATGAACAAGGTAAGTAAACAATAATTGCTACGGGTCTCTATCCCTCTATTCTTCTTCGTCATTGGACAGTACCCCATTGAAAAAAGCCATGTCGTTTATTTGCAGTCTTAAACTGCAGAAAAACTAGGTTTTTTTTAATGTTTATGTAACAAAAACCTACATAATTTGTAGTTTTTCTGTAAAAAAAAACCACGCAAGTTGTTTTTTCTACAGTTTTTCTGCATTTTTTCTAGTTTTGCTGCATATTTTCTGTATTTTTCTACAGTTTTTCTGCATTTTTTTCTGCATTTTTTTACAGTTTTTCTGTATTTTTTCTACAGTTTTTCTGCATTTTTTTCTACATTTTTTCTACAGTTTTTCTGCATTTTATTCTGCAATTTTTTTCTGCAGTTTTTCTGCAGTTTTTGTGCATTTCTTCTGCATTTTTTCTACATTTTTTCTGCATTTTTTCTACAGCTTTTCTGCATTTTTTTTTACAGCTTTTCTGCATTTTTATTAACCGTTTTTCTGCATTTTTTCACCAGTTTTTCTACATTTCTTCTACAATTTTTTTGCATTTTTTCTACAGTTTTCCTGCATGATTTCTACAGTTTTTCTGTATTACTAGAATGTAGAAAAAATGCATAAACACTGTGGAAAGATTACAACAAATACTGTATAAAATTGCAGAAAAACTGTAGAAAAAAAACTTGCACGTTTTTTACAGAAAAACTGCACAAATTATGTGGGTTTTTGTTTTATAAACATTCAAAAAAAACTACCGTTTTTGTGCAGTTTAAGACTGCAAATAAACTGCAAAAAAATTCGGAAAAACTGCAGGATTTTTTTTCACTGAAGTACTACAGCATTTTTAAATTATTGCTTCTTTCTTTATATAATCTGACAAAGCTAAAAAAAAAACATAAAAGAAGGACCACATTTTTCAGATAGTCCAATGTCTCTCGATGATCGTGGATTAGTAGAAAGCCAACTTGAATTTGGAGCTAGTCTTGAAACAGACATTGGGCGAAGGAAGAGAGCAACTGATTGTTGGAGTAGCGGTTTTAGTTGCAATGATGGTGGATGTTTAAAGGATTGGGGAGGTAGAAAAACATGCCAGACTTTTTGGATAGGAAGTGGGCGCAGGAGGCGACATACATGTCGTTGTTCCAGTGCTGGACTTGGCTAAATATGGTCTTTTTTCTACATTTTGTTTCCTATTTTGAACATTTTGTTCAGCTACCTAAGCACAAATCTAAAGACTGTTTCAAACCATCAGACACAAAGTGGACTTCTTTGAATTACTAATTTCACAAACTCGTTTGTATTTCTAATTTTAATGTTTGTACTCCTTTCAATATTTAGAGTATTTACTTGTTTCTACAGTTTATGCAATAAACATTCACTTACTGTATATATTTTTTTGCAATAATAAAAAGGTATCACAATATGAAACTGTGGATTAATTGGTGAGTCCATTCTTGTATCAGGAGTGTAATTTCTTGAAGTTTAAACATTTAAATACATCATTGTATAATTTCGTGAAGTAAACTAATTTCAATGTGCTAGCTATTCCTTTTATCCATTTTTATTAATTTGCCAGTACCAAAACCAAACTATTGGATCGCCAAATTCTGTGACTTTAGGTTTAAAAACAGAGAATGCACTTGAATCCAAAATTTCTTACATGAAGAATACATCTTCCACATACAATTCGATCTCTAGAACTAATGTTAAATGTTTAAATGACTAATTTTTAATGCAATTAATCTCAATTTTCTTTAAATGTATATTTCTCAAAACAAAAAACTTAGACTATGTGGCTTCTGATGTCAACTCTACAATTATTTTTTTAAAAAAATGTTACCTGTATTCATTGTATATTTGGCAAAAAAGTTAATTTTATTCCAATAATTTAGGATGAATTCTCTATACTTATATTTTTTGTGAAAAAAATTTCAAAGATTGTCTGGATTAATATTACCCAATAGTAATTCATTGCTAACCATACAACAGGTTTGAGCATCTTTTGTTCATAGCTGCAGATTAAAAATAAAATTAATTGTGATTGATTTACTGGCCATAGTATACTTATTGAGAATAATTTATTATTGTCAGATCTGCAGAATTAAAAAAAAAATTATTTACAATAAAATTTGAATAATTTTTAACCTTTTCCAAAAAATTCTTGTATAATAAACTTACACTGGTCATCTAAGTTAGTAGACATGGGTCAGTGAAAATCCAGGATTTCAAAACTCAAATTTGACTATGTACCCCTGCAGTATCAAAAGTTGGCAATCACACATGGATCTTGTGCTATGAGGGAAAGGGAACCTATTTTTTTTATTTTTTTTGGCATTTTACTCCTGTGTCATTGTTTCTGTTGCATTCTTTTAGTGTAGTCTTCCAAGTCTTTTTTATCTCAGTTTGTCACTTCATTATGAATTCCATGTACAACAAAGTATTGGTATACTTTTATGTTGAAACCTCATGTTAGAAACCTATGAACAACAATTTGATGTGGCAAAGATATGTTTGATACAATTTTATCTTCATTCAGCTTACTTTAAGTGGACTTGAGCTTGGCTAAACTTAATTGTGCAGTTTGAAGGGATCCACTTGATTCTGCAATGGAAAAATTCAGTATTTATTACCATGAAGTGTGTTTATGTCATTATAGT
Organism: Proteroiulus fuscus; assembly: GCA_034700285.1. Classification (NCBI taxonomy): domain Eukaryota; kingdom Metazoa; phylum Arthropoda; class Diplopoda; order Julida; family Blaniulidae; genus Proteroiulus; species Proteroiulus fuscus. Next base: position 6,632 of record JAQIXP010004503.1, on the reverse strand, counting down.
CTTATCTTAAATAGTGTCAGTTAATGGTTACATTTGGAATCTCCTCGAGAGTAAGATTCATTGGTAGCATCTTAAAGTGTTCTTTAAATCTTGATTCTTGAAGAAATGTCATCACTGGTCCATCCACAGGTTGTGGTTCAAGTGCCTGTAAATAGTGCACATTTTAATGGTTGTACACAATAAGCACTCTGATAGAACTTACTTTAAAGACTACACTCAGGTCAAATTCCAAATTTTCAGGCTGATTTTTGATTGAACCTAGGTACATGACTTTCCCAGGTGGTTTCTGGTTTGTTGGCAATTTTAAAAGTCTATAGGTTGCAGAAACAAATTGTGCATCCCCTGGAAAAAGGAAATGTCAGTTTTACAAGAGTAGCATTTGCTTGTAAAACAAAATCTACCAACCAATGTGTGACTTAATGTGATCACTTGTGATGGATATAGGATTGGATTTGACCAAACGAGGTTCAGAAAACCCACTGGTCAATGACAACTGAATGAAGTCCTTCCAGAAAAGGGCCCCGGCTATGCCTTCTCCTAAAATGCAACATTGACTTATCCATATGGAAATTGTTTAGTAATCATTTAGTATTCATACTTGCAGTAATTCGATATTATATCAGCATTATTAATATAATTTACGAACTCTCAATGATAAAGAGAGCAAGTTGCAAACACTGTTAAATGGGAAGAACTGCAGTTTTGAAGAGTATGTATATAGATTCTTCAAAGTTTGGCCAGCAAAATTTGCTGTGGCATGAAGCAAAAGTGCAAACCATCTTTAAATACTATTAAATCAAGGGATTTATTTCTTTTATTGCATAAGTTCAATCCAAGGATCAAGCCTTTAATCATATCCTTGTTGAGAGTTGTTTGAAAACAAAATCAACTTACCCCAAAGAACTTTGTCATTGAGTAGATCTTCACTTGGTCTACTATTTGAGTACATGTCACTGAAGTAAAATTCACCTCCAAACTAAAAAAGATAGAATTTGAATTTTAGATTTTTATAGTAGTTTTCTGTACCAAATGTACAATTAGCATTGGGGTTGTTATAAATAAACTTTATTAGATCTGCTGAAGTTTAGACCTGTGTTGGTCAAGTATTCACTAGTCAGTTATAGCACAATTGCAATGGTTCATTTATGTGTAAAAAAAACTAAAAATGCATAATGAAGTACAATTCTCCTTGTATATGATATGACTCATATTCAAGTGCAAATAAGGAAGCTTTTTGATGGTGAAAAAATTAAATTATGAGCTAATATATTCATGAATGTATAAAGAAAGTCTTACTTTATATGAAGTTATAAAGTAACTTCTAAGATAAGGGTGGCAAACAGTTAAAATGAGTGCTGATATTAACATTTTACTCAAACCATGAATCATAAATCATGAATTTCTGAAAACATGGATGATGCCGTACTGTGAAGTAGTGGTGCATAACAAGCAAATATATAATTTTGATTTGTGCAACTGGCATTATCTCTCATAGTTAATATGGAGTTCTTGTACTGTGAAATTAGTTCAATTTTGTATTTCTGGTTTACCAAATTACCCACTTTTTTAGAATATAATAAGTATTGACTTCACGTACTTTAAAATTTTAATTTTTACTAAAATATTTTGTTCTTTTCTATTATTTTGATTAGTACAATATTAGGACTTAGTTTAACATAATAATAAGGTTGCACATATATTGACCATTGCATTGGTAAGAAATTAGGAATTGGAAAATTGTGACGTAAATTGCTTTATGCTGATAGCTGAACATCTCATTATAATATTAAGGGCTAATATGAATTCTTATGGCATTCTTGTGCACATCATATTTCCATGTTAACATGCCTATGTTCTTGACTTTCATCTAAATTCATTTCAAAACATGTCTTAGTGGCAGGTTTTGGTGCTGGATTCAGAGCCAAAACACGGTCAAATGTACAAGAGTGGCAGGATAGTGATGCAATAAGTTTTCCAGTTGTTTAGCATCCATCTTTTAATAATTAATAACAGTTTAAACATTACATCCCAATGAGAAAAATACTTTCATTAAACTGCAGTTTTTTTCGAAAAAAACTGCAAACAAACTGCAGTTTTAAACTGCAGTTTTTCTGGGTACTTATGAAACAAAACCTTGCCCCATTTTTGCAGTTTTTCTGTAAAAAACGTGCAAGTTTCTTTTTCTACAGAAAAATGCAGAAAAAACTGCATTTTTTATACAGTATTTTAGTTATTTTTCTGCATTCTTTTTGCAGTTTTTCTGATTGCTAGAATGTAAAAAAAAATGCAGAAAAAGGACAAAAAAACTGTATAAAACATGCCGTTTTTCTCCATTTTTCTGTAGAAAAAAAAAATTTGCACGTTTTTTACAGAAAAACTGCAGAAATTATGCAAGGCTTTGTTTCATAAGTACCCAGAAAACCTGCAGTTTAATACTGCAGCTTTTCGAAAAAAAAACTGCAGTTTCATTAAAGTATTTTTCAATTGGGATGACTTATCAATCTCAATTATATTTTGAATTACAGAAAATATGACAAGACTTAAGCCTATGTTTATATGTAATGCTTTTTTAAAGGGCAAATTGATGTGCATAGCTCCATTTATCTTATTAAAGTCTGTATTAAAATTAAATCTGTAGAAAAAAAAACTGCAGTTTTTTCAAATTTTTTTGCAGAAAAACTATAGTTTTTCTGAAAGTTTATGAAACAAAAACCTAAATAATTTGTGCAATTTTCTGTAAAAAACGTGCAAGTTTCTTTTCTACAGTTTTTCTGCATTTTTTATACAGTATTTTTGCTATTTTTCTGTAGTTTTTCTGCATTCTTTGTACAGATTTTCTGTATCACTAAAATGTAAAAAAAAATGCAGAAACACCGTGGAAAGATTACTAAAAGTACTGTATAAAAAATGCAGAAAAACTGCTTGAAAATTGCAGAAAATCTGTAGAAAAAAAACTTGCACGTTTTTTACAGAAAAACTGCACAAATTATGCAGGTTTTTGTTTCAGTTGTTTGTTGTACAGTTTTTCTTACAGTTTAAGACTGCAAATAAACTGCAAAAAAATTCGAAAAAAAACTGCAGGTTTTTTTTCACTGGGTAACATCTAAAAAAATTGGTCAGGACTAAATTATATATATAGTAAACAAAGGGTGGCCCACAACTTTAATAGGATATTTCTGGACCAATGATTTCATAACATTGATCATTTGCTCTAAATTCTTGATGTAGGCATACCCATTTACCAACACCAAAATCTGGTCAAAAGGCTCCTGTTTAATATTGGACACCATCAATATAAACACTTAATCAATTCAAGTCTTTATTTTGCAAAATGGAATAGGTTTAGCTTGAGATCTTCATGCTTAGCAGCACTGTTTACTAGTCCCATCATAATAGGTGGATTGTGGGGTAAGAATTGCATTGAGGATATCAAATTTTCATAACCCTATTTTCAAACTAAATGTAAGACATTCATATGTTTGACAATGTACTTTATATGTTGTTTCATCCTAATTTTTTGTATGAGTTAACTTAATTAGGGACTTATTTTTACTTTTTGGGCATAGAATCTTACGTTTTTCACTTTAATTTTATACTTATTTTGGTGAGTCAACATCCATTAAACAAAATTCTGGTTTGCTTAATGCTATAGTTTCAACCTCATCTACATCATTTCAACAATTTGCTTCTCTTCACAGATGTCTATATTCAGACTATCAATCATGAATTACATCGTAATTTCAAAGTTTATAATTGCTGCTTTACAGATAAATTATAAAATTGAACATTCTATTCAATTGGACTCAGTACCCAACAATCAGCAAGATACCATTTAGAAGGAAGATTTGTTAGAGAGTATGATTGATTTAAAAATGAATTACATCGCATGATGTTATTTCTTTAGAAATACCATTTAATTTGTTGAAAAGTTATTGATTTTTGCAATGCAAGTAAGACATTATCTTGCATCTAATGGCAAAAAGGAATTGATTCTAATAATATACATATAATCATTTGCATAGTGATGTAACCAACCAGGCCTAAGTTGGTTATCACACTGGAAGCTGGAGATTGCGTAAAATGTAGTAAATTAAAAAATGAACAGAATATTATTCTAGAAGAACTAATTGATCTCGATGAGAAGCCATCAATCAGTAATCAATTATTATCAATTAATTAGGCTTATTCATTGAAAATGTAATTTACCTAACCCAGGATGAGTATGAGCGAAAAACTATTGCCACTACAAATAAGTAATTAAAGACATATTATCGAAACATTCATTTATTTTTGCTAAAATAATTTGTTTAATTACATTAATTTGAGCAAGACTTACAGAAGTGCAGCACTACAAATATTGAAATCAAAATTGAATTCATTATTTTGCAAAATAGAAGTAATATTTATAAAGTAAAAAGATTGATGTAATTATTCTGTAAAATAAAACATGCAAGCTAATTATATACTATAACTATTAGCACTGGTGTGGCTAATCTGATTTCTACAATTAGGTTTTTTGTTTCTAAAGTTCACATCTCTTAAGGTTAACAGCAGCAAGGCTTCTTATTTGATGAACAAGATCCGGTATTTTCAAATGGATTTACCTTGTTCTATAAAAATGTTAACGAGTGTTAAAATTGCATTTAATTTTGTTAGATTTTTAAAACAGATAAATGCTTACATTTGGAACATTTTCAGTAGATATATTTTCACTTATATATTTGAAATGTTCCCGATATCTTGATGATGCGAGAAATGTTGCAACTGGAACATCCACTGCCTGCTCTTCATTTGTCTGTAAGACATGGTTATGCTTATACTACTGCTAATATGCAATATATTGTGGCAGTAATTTGTGAGCATAAACTTACTTTAAATGTGATGTTTTGATCAAATAGAAATTTGTCAGATCTAATCGCAATCGTGCCCAGGTAGGCAATCTTTCCAGGTGGCTTCAATATTTTTGGAAGTTTTAAAAGTCGATAGGTAGCTGATATAAACTTTAGGTCACCTGTTTGAGGTTAGTTTAAACTGTAGTGAATTCAGGTTGTATTTTGTGGCAAAATGGTAATCTGGCCAATTGGTCTATGGTTGGGTAATATATGGTAATTTGGGCAAAGTCATCTTAGACTTAATTGTTAACACTGATTTTTTATGGAACATCATTCAATAACTACAATGGTTCCTTTGACTATTTGAAAACTTTTCATTCTTTGAATCCTTAAGATGTTAAGAAGCATTTCAGCTAAACAAGGATTTTGTAAAAGATACATGAGATGCTAATTTTGGCAGGACTGAGAAAATCTCCAAAAGTTGTGCAACACACACATGAGTTATCACTGATATATTTTCTGCTGGTTTACTATTATTGTTCCATAAAAAGTATGTTCTTCTGTTATGGAAAAGTTTTGTTTAATGTTTGTATATAACTTTCTACTATGAAGAGGACTGCCATTGTAACAAAAGTATAATGCCAAGAAATGGCCCCGGAGCATATTTTTACTTTTAAAATCTAATTTCAATGCTCATGCAAAGGAAATTTTGTGAATAATTCAAAGGAAAAATACTCAATATGCATTAACATTGCAAATGAAGTCTTATGACATAATTTTAGAATAATTTCTGGGTAAGGGAAAAAGGTCTGAATAGTAACCTCCAATGTCTAAGAACTGGCAGAATAAGCATTGGATTGAAATAGGCTCAAGATTAGTTTTTGGATTAGCCAAAGAATTTGTTAAGCTTTCTGAACAATTTATTTGTTCATATGCTGTTACTAACCAAGTTTTGGTTTCAACTCATTGTTGATAATATCAATGGAATGTGACTCGACCAAACGTGGTTCTGCAAACCCACATTCAAGTGAGATATCAATGAAGTCCTTCCAAAAAAGTGCACCTGATATGCATTCACCTGTAAATGGGAATGAATAAATCCTGTCTATAGAAAATAAATCTTATAGAATAAAATTCATTTTAATACTTCATTCCTGATAACAGATTCCAAGTCATTAGTTATCTATCACTCTCCAATCTGTCCAATGGCATGTGTGGTTTGGAACAGCTCATGGGTAATAGGTTTGTTCCAATCACCTGTTTCAGTACAGCTTGAGAAACTTTTTCCTGTACTTTTCGTTCTGCACCTTGCCCTCCCTGCTTTGTTTTTGTTTTATTCGACTGGTTCCAAAAAAGAACTGGTTAAAGCACTTCCTCTTTACACCTGCTTTTTGGAGGAAACAAATTGAGCTAGCAAGCCAAGCAATTTTTGAAGGCATCTGCTTTCCCTTTGCAAATTCTAGCAATGTTTTGCTAGCAAATGCTAGCCAAGTCTTTCATTGGTTTGTGAATTTTACAGAAACTTCACTGTTTTTCTTAAAATTTTGGTAGGCTTTTACCATGTCTTATTGAGATTCTTTGTGACTTGGAGCAGGGGAATGGAACAAACCTGACGAATTGGAACCTGCCATTCCACTACCTTTTAAACTTCCCACAACTTTAAAGGGTTGCCTTATGGGAAGTATTTTTTAATTGCTACAGAATTATTTCAGAAATAATATACTATAAATCTTGGTTATGCGTCAAGACTTAGTCTTGCACGCAGCGTGTCATCCATAGATGACTACTATTGTGTTTTGT
>JAQIXP010004502.1:0-11435 GCA_034700285.1 Proteroiulus fuscus | reverse complement strand
GGCACAGAAATTAATATCTAGTAATTGTGTACTGTTTAAAAATAACTTGTTTCAAAGTGAGACTGTCCCTTTAAATTTCAATTTCTACACTCTTTATGTTCTTTCCCCCTCTTTCATACAAAAAATGCTTGATGTAAGGTGGGACTGTCCCTTTAATTCAAGTAAATTTTCTGATAACATTGTGTTGGAAAGGGAGGGAGAGGGGTTTGAATTTTCCCATTTATTGAAAAATTTCTTGTCGGGAAGGGATCGAGGAACAAGCCCCCCCCCCCTTCCCCCTTTTCCCGCCATGAAGTTTACACTTATGGTTCTATCATTATACCCTAAAGTCCCTAAAGCTCCTACATTTTCCCCTTCAAAACTAAAAAGCATGTTGTTTTTCGATAGCATAAAATATAAACAGATTACTGTCAAAAAGACGTCATTTTATCCCTATTTTAACTCGTAAATTCCCTTATGTGTACACGGACTAAAATTCAGCCATTAATAATAGACTTTTGTATTTCTTTGCCATTTTCTCTACATCTTTCTTGTCAGTATATTCGTATAGATATGAATTTTTATGTATGAGTGAATATAGGGGTTAAACCGGAACGGTTAAAGGACCCATATATATAGGAAGGTGCCATGTTGGAAAATAAATTGATTCAATTAAGTTGCCGCAACAATGTGACAGCTTACTTACACGAGTGTAGCAAACATGACGTTAGTGACACAGAAGAGCAGCCACCAAAAATCCATTTCGAAAAAGGTAAAATTCAGCACAGGGGAACAATTCAACAAATCGATATACTTTCCTTTTATAATTAAAATTGAAAATGGCAGATTAGCTCCCACACGCACAAAACTCCCTATAACCACACAAAAGGGATGCATACGAGTAACCACACACGATATACCAGAGACGAATTCAGTTACCATTAACTATACTTAAAGGGAAAGTCCAACTTTGTAACAAGTAATATTTAAGTTGTTCACACTCACTAGATATGAATTATCATGGCTGTGAGCCTGTGACAATAATAATTTCAGCAGTCTCCATATTAAAGAAATAACGTTTGCCAAGTATACATATTAGGCACCATTTTTCCATAAATTTCAGCAGACACTGAAAGTTGGTGGCGCCCTCTAGGACATGCGTGTGTACGTGTTCCATAAGAGCTGATGCCTTTTATCCAGTAGAGGGCGCTACATACTGTCAGTAAAATGGAGCCTATTTGAAGTTAATAATTTTAACCAAATCCATGTAGGTCTACATAGGACATTTTATTTATTGATTAGTAGGCTCAAATCAAATTGCAATTTTCATGCCTTTCCTAAGCTTTCATGCTCTTCTTCCGAAAACCACTTTTCAAAGTGGGACTTTTTCCAAAGTGGGACTTTCCCTTTATAAAAAGGGAATGATATATTATTTGCAAAGCTAAACATATTGCAATTTTCCTTACCATGCATGAGCTTATGCTAACCATGATTTACTAAGCATGGTTCGGTTTTAAACATAACCAGCTCATGTCACCCATGTGATTATAAACCCAACTGGGTAAAAATTTCGTGAAATGCATTAACATTTCAAATGCTACACAAGCCTAAAGCCTAGTTCACACAAGGAGCCATTGCATGCGTTAACGCATTATCGGCCGAGTGCACCAACCTCTGTTAGGGTTTAACCAACAGTTAAAATACATTTTAACAAATAGTTAAAAGTTTTTCTATGCACAAACAGTTATCCATAACTATTTGTTTGTTAACTGGAGATTTATCTTTGGTTGGTGCACTTGGCCACAATTCATGCAAATTATCAAAATAGCATGGCTGCACCAATTTGACCGATTGCAGCAAGCATGTGATGCTTCAGTTTCTGGTGCGTTGACTAATGCGTCTGTGACGTCACAATGACTCATTGAATAGTTAGGGCTGACAACAGTATTCAATGCATGGTTAAAGATGCACGCAATGCATTCTGGGAAGTTTTTTTTTGCTAGGAAAGCACATAATAATGGTGGCTTGGGTATGAAGACGCATTATTGTGGAAACTAGGCATAAAATTCTCCTTGAAATTATAACATCACCCACCAATGAGTTCTTACCCCCCCCCCCCCGCCCTAATTTTTGAAATCCTTCTTTTATTGCACCCTTTGCCCACTTGCATAAGCATTTACAGGTTATAAGCCTACTTTTAGTCTGTTTGTTTAATTTCTTACAAGCGAATTTGCTAAGACTAGAACTTACGTCTTATCGTTGCCGCCATAATAAATAATGAAGAAAAAAACTCTTCATCTTCCCTTATTACCTTTCCTGCACTAAAATAATACCCAGTGTGCGCATGCGTAAAAAGAGCTAATCTTCCTTTTGTATATGAGCTTATGTATATTGTCTAACCAAAAGGCTTATAAGAAGATATTTCTTTAGGCCTACATTCTCATTAATATAATAGAATAACTATAAGATTGTATAAGCTGGTTCGAGACCTAATAAGCGCCCCCCAACGGGCCTCCCACAAAATTTAACACTAAAATTTCAACTAAAATGGCTTTGGATATGATTAAGAAGATCAGTGAAGCCCTCGATGCATAATTAACTGCTCGTAAAATTGAATTAGTTAATTTGCATATTTTTATGCACTTCCCGTGCAGCGAGCAGGAAGAGCGTCTTAATGGATTCATCCATACAATGCTAATGAGCACTTAATTATTAATCAAATTTGTGCTCCAAAAACCTCAACCGGTATTGATTATCGATGTTAAACAGAACATTTATTGCAATTCTGAGTGTTTGTCTCTTATAGTGGAGCATTAACCACAAACAAATTGTCGAGATAAATAGCAAATGACCTTTACTTGCCCTTCAAAATTTGAATTGGGCTTTCTGTGTTCTGTTTTCAGATTCCATTAAAGGGACAGTCCCACCTTACCTCCAGCATTTTTTGCAAGAAAGAGGGTTAAAAAGCAAGAAGAGCCCAGAAATTAAAATTTAATTTATAATTACCATTCCATAGTTATTAATTTTGAAACATGCCAATGTGAACAATAATCTCGATGGTTGATAGCAGCCATGTTGGAAGTCATTTTGTCAATCCCTCTAGTAATAAACTTGATGGAGTGCAAGTTTTAATGCTTAACAAAGAATGTGCATGACTATTCCATTGGGATAAAATGAAGCCAACTAGAACCCCCCCTTTTGCACGCAGCGCCATTCTGCCTGGGTGGGGGAATATTATTAAAAATGGCGCCTATCATCCTTTTTGGAAACATCGAGATTTCTGAATCAATTATGGTCGATGAACTGCAATTATTAATAAGACTGCCCTTCTTTATTATTAATAATCTTAATTTTAAGATTCATATTTGTCACAAAGTGGGACTGTCCCTTTAATTAGACTGCCCTTCTTTATTATTAATAATCTTAATTTTAAGATTCATTTGTCCCAAAGTGGGACTGTCCCTTTAATGAGACTGCCCTTCTTTATTATTAATAATCTTCATTGTAGGGTTCATTTGTCACAAAGTGGGATTGTCCCTTTAATTCAGATTAATACACCAATATTATGCGACTAACTTCCCGCGAACCAAGGGTCACCATTGACCAAGCACGATTTATACAGCCTAAATATTTCAATTATTAGAGATGGGATTTTGCAAATCATGGATGTCATACAAATGTCCCCACACGTGTACCCGGATGTAACTGTAGCTTTAAGGTATCTTTATCTATACCAGATGTAACGTTTTTCATATTCAAGAAAAGATGTTCAGTATTCTCTACATCAGCGTTGAAAGCTGATTTACATAAAACTGCACATGTAGCGCAATTTGCATATAAACGCCATGGCCATAAAAAAAAACGCAGAAAAAAAAGGCTGCGAAGAAGAAGAGTTGGTCGTTATAAACGAAAAGCCTCAACAGGAAACAAGGAAACAAACAAACATTGATAGGACTTTTATCCTTATATAGTTTTAGTATAGTAGGCCTATACATTCATGCAGCCATTGGCCTGGCAGAAAATAATTCCGCGTGCAAAAAATGCACAGGATTACATTGCATGGATTCATCAGTTTATTGTATTATAGATATAGTTATGTCTATTCATTTTGGCTTCACTTTTTCATTAAATGGAATAGTCACGTATTGGCCTATGCTTTGCCTCGAAATAAATGCTAGAGGGCGTTACTACATAACAGGAAAATGGCGCCATTTCATGAAACTCATTTTCTATGCATTCAAGCTGTTTGAAACTAAATACGGTATTTCTTGAATTGCAAGTATTTCAAATAAAATTTTTACTTATGAATAGCCTCTTTCGAGAACTTCACCCCATGATAAACATACAGTTTCTACAGAAAAATTAGTTTCGAATTAAGTTGACAAATATTCTGCAGAAGAATGGGCATCAAGGTTCTGCAGAAAATTGAACATCTTCACGATTTCTGCAGAACTGATCATCTTTCTACATAAAATTTTCAAGCAGTTTACACCAGCCTTTGCAGTACAAAAAATTAAATTAGTCATCAGAAATTCGTCACTTTTATTCTGAAATATATTACTTTGATCTTTCTTTTAAAGAGCAATTTTCTAAACCAGGGTTCCCACTAATTTTTACTAGTTGATTTCCCTGACTTTCCTTGACCAATTTCCAAAATTATCCTGGCCAAATTCAAAAACAAGGATAAAGAAATACAAGGGAAGTACCATTAAATCTATAGGTAATCCAATAAGTACCGGCATGTGGATGTAAATGCATATGGAGTAGTATTTTTCACCGAATTTTTCACATTTTTCACAATTGGTCTACCATTCTTTAGATTTCTTTCGTTTTAATTTCTTTTTGTTCAGCTATTTCCCTAACTTTTCCCTAGTTTTTGTTAAATTCCCTGATTTTCCAGGTGAGTGGGAACCCTGTAAACCTTTTCAAAGTTTTCCATTTTACACAGAATAGCCTGCCTGCATTTTCCCATTTATCAGACTTTTCACAGATTTTCAGATTTTTACATAATTTTTTCACTTCAGTCACTTTCCTCCTTGGGTCTGCACTGCATGGTTATTTAGTTATATTTTTTATCCAACTTTTAATATGAATTTTCCAGTGTGTATGTGTTATACTGAATCATATAATAGTGCTGATGATTATATATTTTTTCTGATTCTCAGTTCCTGTCCAAATTGTGGAATGGCCCAAGGGTTACAACGTGAGTTACGGCGTGGAGTTACATCTACAGTGCGTAGCCACGGGGGAACATCCCCTCTACGTTCAATGGTACCGAAACGGCAAAAAGGTAAAAATGAACATAAGCCCTATAATTGAATTAATGAAGTGCCTCTTCTAACATTTAATTAATCCCGGTTTATTTATTTAATTTCATTATTAATGCGCGCCCCCCCATGGCATGAAGGCCGCATATATATAATTCATTTGCGCCCAATATGGCGCTCATAGACCTCTACTTCCATATTTCCAACTGCATCCACAGAGGGCACTACATAATGGGCACGAAATAGCATGGAAATGGGTTGAATTATCAATTTCATCCACTAAAGATGCCACCTAGTGGCTTAACTTGAACATTATTTTTGTTGGCAAACCCCTTGTTACGATAAGACCGCTCTAAAGTAAAGCGCCATCTGTGATGAATAGATTTCAACTACAGTTTAGCCAGTACTAAAATGGTGGTCCATGCTATTTGCCATGTCTATACGTATGGCGCCACCTGTGATGAATACTAAATGGACCATAATAAAATGGCCAAAATGCTTGGATTTTTTGTCAAATGGTGCATTATGGGAGTACTTTTGAAAGGGGACTAATGCCTTTCTTTCAGAAGTATTTAAAAAAGTGAGTGGTGCTATCTAGTGACTAATTTGATTACTATCAGTGTGTCTATTAATATACAAGAAGTTGCTAGATTTATAAAATTCAACTCACATAGGAAAAAAATGACTTCATACACAAACACTATCAAAACTTCATTTATAAAAGTGATTACTAGATGGCGCCAGTAGCTATTCAAATAATACGGCAAAATGGCATCCACCATGCACGTATTTTAGAAAAAGCATGATTTCAGAATTACGGCAAGTCTGATGAAAATATTAATTTTAGAGCTATTTTCAACTACTGTTTGCCTGCAATTTCAAAACAATTTGTAACAAAGTGAGACTTTCCCTTTAACTCTGACCCGTTTTAATGTAACTGTGGCATAATAATCGCTCCCCCCCACCGTGCTTTTTTTAAAGTTCTGTAAATAAAATCAGCCATGGCAGTTCGTAGGCTTATGCCAAACCTAACTAATAATTAATTGAGCCAACAAACGAAAAACAAAATGGCATCTCCAACGAGGTTAAATCCCGGATTCCCAAACAAATTGCATTTGTTGGCAAAATGGCGCCCAGCCCCTATTAAATTGAAAGGCTCAAGTGACGAAAAGGAAATCCGTATTTTTAGTGGAAATGAGATTTTTATTGATCCGTCTTTTGAGCTTTTCAGACGATTACTACCAGAATTAAGAGCTCATCATTTTCGACAACATTTTCAACTTGTTTTATTCACTTTTTTCTCCCCCAAATTTCAAATACCGAAGCAGTTGACAGACTCCAAACAGTTATTAACATATAAGAGAACTGAAAGAAAAGAGAGAGAGAGAGAGAGAAAAAGACACACAAAACTGCATAAAGTATAAATTCAACCGCCAATTTAGAAAAGAGTTTGTGAATGGCAAACCGCCAAGAAGGATTTGCGTGTATCCGATAAATCCCACGGCAACTAACATTATCATTTTGAGAATATCAAATAAATCGTAACTTTTTCAAATGGATCTGCGTGTTAAATTGCGTTACGAGAGTTAAAGTCAAATGCATTCCATCTATAAGGGAGCTCAGTCTTTGGGCCTCTATACGAACAAATTCAGGACAATGTAAAGAAGTTGGGAATTTTGGAAACCGAATGTGCTAAAATCCATGCCCCCTTCAAGATTTAAAATAATGAAAAAAAGATTTAACGTGAATCCCTGAGAATTCAACATTTTCCCACTGAGAATCATTGAAACCGAGAATCCATCCCAAAGTGTCGAGAAAATGCATTAAATGAGTAATTAGGAATCATTGAGATACATTAAGAATTACCAAAATTCACACTAGGAATTCTGATTATGAATGCCTATTTCCAATTCGAGAAGAAAACTACTTACATTTCATTGGAATTTCCCATGAAAAATTACTAAAAATTCCTTAAGAATCTCTCGAGGAAAATTTCTAAAATCGCATAAGGATGTCCCATGAAAATCTTCGAGATAGTAAGAATCACCAAAATTCACACCAGAAATTCTGCTATATGAATGCCTATTTCCAATTCGAGAAAAAAAACTACTAACAATACATTAGAATTTCTCATGAAAAATTACTAAAATTCCTTAAGAATCTCTGAATGAAAATTAATAAATCGCATAAGGATGTCCCATGAAAATCTTCGAGATAGTAAGAATCACTAAAATTCACACCAGGAATTCTGCTACATGAATGCTTATTTCCAATTTGAGAAAAAAACTACTAACATTTCATTAGAATTTCTCATGAAAAATTACTAAAATTCCTTAAGAATCTCTCAAGGAAAATTACTAAAATCGCATAAGGATGTCCCATGAAAATCTTCGAGATCGTAAGAATCACCAAAATTCACACCAGGAATTGTGCTATGTAAATGCCTATGTCAAATTCAACCAAAAAAAAAACAACAAAAAAACTCCGCACTAACATTTCATAAGAATCTCTCAAGAAAAAATCTCTTAAATTCCTTAAGAATCTTTCAAGATAAATTACTAAAATCGTATAAAAACATCTCATGGAAAATTTATAAAAATCTCACAACAATCTATCACAGAAACGTTAAAAATCTCCTCCAAAAAATTATCAAAAATCCACAAGAATTTCCAAAAAATCAAGAAAACAACAAAAAACCATTAAATATTCCCCAAAAAAGTCTATCACAAAAAATTACTAGATTTTTACCATATACAAAAAAAATAGTCAGAGGATCACTAAAATCCACCAACAACCTCAACTAGAAATCACTAAGCCCTTTTCTAATAGTCGCCAAAATTCACTAGAACCATTCAGCAACAATCCCCAAGAATCCAGCAACATTCTTTCACAAAAAACTCCCCAAATTTCTGATAATAAAATAAGCAAATGCCAAAAACTGATAAACATTAAAATTTTCCATGCATCATGCACCTAGTATTAATAATGTAATTATTCCTTTGTCCTACCTGAATCAGCAGATGTTCTTTCGCATAGGAATTCAATAGTGGCCACTCCTAAGGTTAGCGTGAATGTCAAAGAAAAGTCAGTCTCCAAAACTGCATTCCTGAAAATAAAATACTAAAATTGTAAAAACAGTCAATAGATATCCCCTGTAAGATGGCAAACACTGAGTGCATACGAGTATTGCATGGTTGCCTGCATTGAAGGGGTCATCCAAAGGCATAAAAAAACCCAGAGTAACAATGTGTTTAAATAAGCAAGAAAAATCATTACTTTGATGGAATTCATGTGTACATTTCGAAAATGGGAATAAATAAAAGAGGATTTTTGACAAAAGATTTAAAAGAAGAGGAAATGAAGGAGGGGTAAAAAATATGGGGGGATAAAAAAAACAGAACAATGAGATGGGGAGAAGGTAAGAAAAGCATAAACACAAGAAAAATATTTTACATCGATTTTTTTCCAGTAAAATACAAGAATCTTTATTTATAATTTTAGAAAAATAAATCTAATATTGGAGCAGGAGAAGCCATTTTAATTTTATTCATTTGGTAACAGAATTACAATTTTTTGTTGAATCTATGTGAATCGAAATCAAAACCACTTTCTGATTGGACCAATTGTATTCCCCAGTTCACTCTTTTGTTGAATAAGATATAGTGTATATTTTCTTGTACGCCATTCATATAATCCCCTTCTCAATTTTTATTTATTTTTTGTTTTTTTGCCAGAATAAACCTTACTTTTCACTAAAAATTCAGCAGAGTAATATTTATTAGTAAGTATCTAGAAACAATATCCGTCTTAGCTGGTAAAATTTAAGACAGGAACATAATACCTATAAGACGTTTTGTCTCTTTTCTTTTCTAGAAATTAAAAAATATAAAAAATGGCTTAAAACTTTTTTTCCGAAACAAATAAATATTTAGGAATAAAGAAATACTGCAAATTGTCTTTCTCAACTACAATAAACAAAAAAAATAAATAATTAAATAATTTTTAAGTTTTAGTTTGAGTGAATGTAGCAGAATCCACCTGTTTACTACGGGTTGGATCCTGTTCAAGAAACGAGTGAACTGGAATGAACAAGTTAATTAACAGAATTAAGTAACTATGGAAATTAGTCCATCCCATGTATAGGACAATTTGTATATTCTCCCCCCCCCCTCCCCCCCGAAATATTAAAGTAATTTTCTAATCTGTAGATATATTATAGGAATTATATTATTGTAAATGTTTCAGAAAATATAGAAATATATAACAGGTTTTATGTAATTTTTTTCTAGAAATAGGCCTACGATAGCAATTTTTCCAAAAATATAAAAATATTACCAGTTTTATCTAATTTTTTTCATGAAATATGATAGAAAATTTTTCCAAAAATATAGAAATATTACAAGAGTTTTATCTAATTTTTTTCTCGAAATAAGACAGAAAATTTTTCAAAAAATATAGAAATATTACAAGAGTTTTATCTAATTTTTTTCTCGAAATATGCTAGAAAATTTTTTCCAAAAATATAGAAATATTACAAGAGTTTTATCTAATTTTTTTCACGAAATATGATAGAAATTTTTCCAAAAATATTGAACTATCACAAGAGATTTATCTATTTTTTTTCTCAAAATATGATCGAAATTTTTCCAAAATATGGAAATATTAAGAGGTTTTTTATAAACAAATTTACACCTATTTTAGGATTTTTTTAAAATATAGACCTAGGATATTATAGTAGATTTTCCCAAACAAATTCGTGAATATTATGGAACGTGTTTTCTCTAAAATATAGGCATTTTAGCCACATTTTAAGAATTCTTTATGATACTTTTTTGTGAAATTATGCCTTATTACATTAAATGATAACCCAATCACAATTTACAAGAAATACATTATAGTGCCCGAAAATAACCTCAACTTTAACCTGTGATGCATGTATTGAGAAATCTTATGAAATTTACAGAAATAAGGAATAATATGTAAGATAATTTCTAAAATCTAATTGACGAGAAAAATATAGAAATCCAAAACAAATATAGAAAATATCTGTGACTCCTGCACCAGTTTACTCTTTTGTTGAACAAGAGTGAGTACCAGTAAATGTCTATTGACAAGAGCTTGGCTAATTGCATACGATCGCTTGATCATTTCATTTGTAAACGTACAAATCTTTCTTAATTTATCTTAGATTATTCTCCTGGGTATAATTCCAACATTGCCAAATCCACTCTTAAAATCGAACTGGATTAATAAGTCAGACGCCACCAGGGGGAGCAATTAACCCGTGAAACTTTCATCGATCCATTTATAAATAATAAAAAAAACAAGATTGCAAATTTGAAAATTATATTTAGGCCTAAGTCAATATAATGGCGTCTTCCAATTCCACTTACATAATGCTTCATTTCACTGTGAAAGCACCGATTTAATTAGGAATGAGTCAAAACGCAAAGTAAATAAAATTCTGCAGCAAAGTAAACATGCTTAATAGCATGTATAATCTATAAGGGTGTTATTGTATATCTATTAGGAGTATTTATTTGGGAAAGAATTAAATGTTAGTGGTACGGGACTGATAATTTAAACATAAACTGACTGTAAATGCCAAATCCATTCAAAAATTAAAAACGTGTTGCTATATAAATTAATTAAACTTGAAAAAATTCACTGAATTGCCCAATGGTGTTAAACAGTGAGAAAAGGGTGAATTATTGACAATTGGCTGCTACTAGCACCATCTAGTAGTAGCAGTAGCAACTTTCGCCTGCATTGAATGAGGCCATGTTTGGCTTCACATTTCATCTATGCAATCAGTCTAAGCAATACATGTGAGTCAACGACTCGTTATTGAATTCCATAGATTCCTAAAATGGCTGACACAATTAGGCAATGCCTATTAATTAACGTTACTCTCACCAGATGGCGTTTTAAGGCGCTTCTTTATTAAAATGAATTTGATCTTTTAGCAGTCTTACTGTAAAGTATGAGCTTTAACATTTTATTTCTCATATCAGTCTTAGTTACATTAGTATCTCGTCTTTCGTATCCACTTTAAATTTCCCTTTCTATTATCCATAATTTTCCCTAAAGTGAGACTTTTCCTTTAAGGGGTCTGTCCACACTTTTAACAGCGTGGGCCTATGGGGATTTCAATGTTAAATTCGTTTTCTTCAAACTGTACTAACTCAA
>JAQIXP010004501.1:0-11443 GCA_034700285.1 Proteroiulus fuscus | reverse complement strand
GAAATTATGCAAGGCTTTGTTTCATAAGTACTCAGAAAAACTGCAGTTTAAGACTGCAGCTTTTCGAAAAAAAAACTTCAGTTTCATTGAAGTATTTTTTTCATTGGGAAGACTTAGTGAAAGGAACTTAGAAGAAATAGGGATTGGATTTAAGCTACTAATGTCAAAGAAGTCCAAGATTTTTAACAACAAATGAAGAATGATCATAATATCCTAAAAACTAAAGTGCAGGATCTGCAAACCCGATTTAGAGAACTTCAGGATTTGGAACTAAAAACAGCTGGTCAATTTCACAGTCATTAAAGATGGCAGTCTTCCAAAAGGAAGTTAATTTTCTTCCTGAATAAAAATCGTTGCTCAACAGCATGGATGTTGATTTTTAAGTTTTCCAAACAAGGAAAATTTGTGAATTGTATGACTTTTAGTGCATAAAAATCATGAAGCTGAAAGAAAATTTTGAAAAAATCTTAAGATACAGGTAACAGCTTTTCTCCGAAGAAATTACATGTCTTCAAAATTAATGCCAATTCTGATGTCCAGTTTTTTTTAATTTAGTACAATGATGGATGCCAGTGATTTTTTGAGTTAAAGGAAGACTGGGATTGGCCGCAATATCAACAGATGTGATGAAAAATCTAATAATCCTGGACCCTAAGCTTCAATTTGTGCATTTGCAGATTCAGCATTTTTACCATGTTACCATGTTATACCATGTTATTACCATGTTATTACCATGTTATTACCATGTTATTACCATGTTATAGTAAAGATGTTGCTGCAAAATAATTTATTTAGCATTTTTGGATTCTACATATGCAATCAGCTTTTCCAAGCAACAGGAATAATTATATGATGGGCAATTATAATCATGCCATTTATCAACTACTAGTGATGGAATAATTGCCAAATTCAAGAATGACTTTTAATAAATGACCATTTCCCTGTACTCGAATAGATTACTTTAAGCCTATGATGGTAATTGTCAAACAACATCATGAAAAGAGATATGAAGTTTTCTTATCATGCCTTACCACTTGTGCTATCCATCTGTGCAAGCCATTTATCAGCTAACCTAACTTCAGAGCAAATGTTCAACTTGTGAACAATACTTGAGACAAGTTGACTCTTCGATTATCAAAACTGGACTCTGATTTGTATTCACTTCTCTAAAAACAAGACGTACTTGTCTCATTTGATGTGAGAAAAGCAAAAGATACATGCCTGTCATCTTTGGCATTTCAATCAAAATCAATACTTTTAATATAAAGAATTTCACCATCAGCACCATTTATCACAAGAAGCTGATTCAAAATGACTCTGGCCAGTAGCCAAGACTTACAATTATCACAATTAACATACTGTAAGTTCTCAGTGGCAGATTTAAGCCAAAAGACGTGGTCAGCAAACCAAATTTACAAAAAATGTCAGCACTATCAATTGGGGCGCCCCCCAATCAACTTTTGCTGGGGGGGGGGCGTCAGCAAATGCTGACTTTGCTGACCGTTAAATCTGCCACTGTAAGTTCTCCAGTTTGTGGTTGTCTCTAGAAAACAGGCAGTGTACAATAGGTGAGCAGTTACTAGCATAGTTCTGAAAATTTAGCAGGTAGTCTCACATAGATAGACTGTCTGCTGCCAAATTGAGTAATATTTGTTGCAAAATTATTGTTTTTTGCTGCTGCATTAAATATAAATTTTGCTTTTATTTTGGATGAAATACTCTGTGGAGCACAAAACCAATTTGCAATAAATTACAAGAGTATTTCACTTTTCATTACATGTCTAAAATATTGATAAGGTTACATTTAACCCACTTTAATCCAATACTGTCATCATAATTAGTGAAAACAGTTCTCTTGTTACAAGATTCATGGGATCAACTGATGAATTTCCACAGATGGCAAACAATCAACCAGTTCCAGCCATCACATATTGATCACAATTATTAAAAATGATCTGACAAGAGCAATTGAAAATACAACAGCAAATATCAATGCAACTACCAAAATTCTTAGAGTTCATTGCTATGGATTTTGCATATTTATAATTTTCAAGAAGTTTTAAATTTTTGCAACACTATTCTTGAGCCAACAGTGCAGTGGATTCTATCTATGAGCTACATGAAAAAAACACGATTTGATGACTTTTGCAGGTGTTTTACTCACTAGTATCCTATAATGGCAATAAATGGAGCTAATTGGCCATAAGCTTGCTTTCTAATATAACTGTTTGTTAAACTAGGGAATACAAAACATTTGGGAAAAAATGATCAGCAAACTCACACCTGGTCCTAGCAAAGTTGCCAGGAATATAAACATGTATTTCTGTAACACATCTGCAGCCAGAAGATGATATACCCTATAAATCATAATTTAAAAAAAAATCCATCACTAACCCTGCAAATATATTGAGAGAATATACTTTGATCAAAATCATTGTGGCTTCATGGTATCCCAACAAGACAAGCTTTACTCATTTCAGAAGCGTTTACAGTATTCACAAATGTGATTTATGTAAGTGTATTTCTAGCTAACTGTTAACAATGAAAATTAAGAAATAATATACATAAGTTACTGTATTTTTTCTTTCAGAATAGGGCACTTGCATGTATATATTTTTTTAATTTTAAATGGTTCTACATACCAAAATTAGAATAAATCCAAAATTTGGCATTCGTAGGACCAGCCAGTAGCTGGCAATTAATTTTTAATAATGAGTTTTTAGCCCCGCCTTCTAAAACACGCTCTTCTGTGCTGTGACATCATATGATTGTAGTCCTGGCATTTTCATACAGGAAAAAAATCAAAGTTTGTAATTTTTAATAATGTGCATGAAAAAAATAGTGAACATAAAAGTTAATTTTACAACTAAAATACTTGAGAAAAACAAAAAAAAACAGCATAAAACCATTAGTGCATTTAAGGGGTCATGGGGGCCCCAGCCCCCCCTTGAGGTCTAAAATACACGGTAATACTCCCCTGGGCCCCTCCTAGTAAAATTTTCTATTGCGGGCTCCTCACCTATAAATGCGCCTGTGCATGAAATGATTTTGGTCAGTGTTTACAATCATATGACGTCATTGAGCTTTTCCATCACGTGACAAAATTCAAATCTTTTCACCTTGTTATATTGGTTAAATTTAGCAAAAGTGACCATTTTAATACTAAATATATATTTAATACCATCTAAATTAAGATGTCAATGCATTTTAG
This sequence comes from Proteroiulus fuscus, assembly GCA_034700285.1. Lineage (NCBI taxonomy): Eukaryota > Metazoa > Arthropoda > Diplopoda > Julida > Blaniulidae > Proteroiulus > Proteroiulus fuscus. The sequence goes on along the minus strand of JAQIXP010004501.1, from coordinate 8,232 downwards.
TGCAATTTTAACATCTATACAAGTACCCCATTGCTTTGCATAATTTCTCCTCAATTTGATTTCGTAGATAATAAATACTTTAAATTTAGATGGACAATAGACTGTTCATTGTTGACTGCAGTACAAGATGAATATCTTTCATGAAAACATTAAAACTACCATTTACAAGAGTTCAACCAAACACAGTATAAGAATAATTAATCAACCTTTAACCATGTTAAAATTTAGAATATACGTGCTGCATGAGACACTCTTTTGCAAATACAACTAAAAACCAGTTAAAACAAAGTTGCCTGAAACCACTGCTTGGATGGTTTCCATAAGACTGCAAGTTCAAAATATGAGATATAACAAAACAAATTTTCTTTTTTCAACTATATTTAAACATTCTGTATTCTTATGCATACGACAACTACCATTATATTTTTAGTGTCAGTTTAAAAAAGAACTTATAAAATAATTCTCTAGCACAATTGTAACACAGAAAAAAATCCTTTTTCAGTTTATATTAATCTTAGGACCATTTTGAATAATTTAAATTTGATGTATTAAGATAATATCTTCCAAGTTATAAGACTTGTTAGAGGAAACTCAAAAGCAAATCTGCACTGTTTCAATTGTGAGAAGCCTAATTTACTAATGGTTTTGACTTAACATTTTTTCTTGACTAGGCATAATTTGAACGGCCAGCTAATCGATAATGGTTGCTCGAAATACAAGTACAATGTGCCACTCCTAAAAATGTTTAGCTTTATGTTAATATTTAATTTTTTTGTAAATTTAATAGGATAAGAAAATTTCTTCATCTCAATAAAAAATGTGGCTATTCTCCATTGTCTTGTATGACAAATCAAATTACTATTTTTTAATGATTTAATCCGCATGTTATCATACAGGTTAGCTTAAAAAAACGCCCATACTTTAAAAATTAATTACTGCAAAAGTACAAAAGATACAGCATTGCTATTAACTTTATTCAAAAGATAAACTCACAGAGTTTATTAAGGCACTCTTGTTTCAAACTTTTTATGACCAGCATGCAATGCGTGGCGTCCCTTCCTAAAAATGGCGTCCATACAACAGAAAGCACTGTGTGTGATATGGTTTTGTGAGTAAATCCATTACTACAGTGAAATACAAATTCAGAACAGAATACGGAGAAGTGACACCATTATTTAAGTCCATAAAATGAGTAGAACAATTTTAACAAACGAGTAGTTTGTTGGACTGCTCAAAAATGTTTCCCCCGCATTCTGTCAACCTGTTGGTCTGACACATGTGGCCTTCCAGGACACTTCATCCTTAAAAATGCTACCCATTTGTTTTAATTGTTCTACCCATTGTTTTATGGACTTAAATGATGGTGTTGCTTCTCCGTATTCTGTTATGAATTTTTATTTCACTGTAGCAACGAATTTACTCACAAAAGCATATCACACACAGGCTGCGCACAGTGCTTTCTGTTGCAATGACGCCATTTTTGGGAAGGGATGCCACGCATTGCATGCTGGTCATAAAGAGTTTGAAACAAGAGTGCCTTAATAAACTATGTGAGTTTTTCTTTTGAATAAAGTAAACCGCAATGCTGTATCTTTTGTACTTTTGCAGTAATTAATTTTTAAAGTATGGGCATTCTTTTATGCTCATTCTGTATATCATCTGTAAAAATTTATTTTAAAAGGAAAGTATCACCTTGAAACAAGTTGATTTAATAAAAAAGAGCATTAAAAATTATATTTTTCATGAAAATTACGATTGCATTTGACTATATCTATCAGTAAATAAAGTGATCTGAATACCTGGATTTGTTTGGCAGTGTAAAGCCTTAATAGCCGCCATGTTTATTAATCTACTGCAGCGCCTTCTATTGGAATGAAGGCCCGAGCTCTCGTGAAGCCATAGACATGCATGTGCCAGGGGGTGCCCCAACATATTAAAGCTTGCTGAAAGCAGCCGAAAGCTAAGGAAAATGGCACCTAATGTGTATTTTGAAAACTCCGTGATTTCTTCAACATGAAAACTTTGCTGCAATTTTTATTGCCCCAGACATTCATATCTAGTAAGTGTGTACCATTTAAAAATTACTTGTTTCAATGTGATACTTTCCCTTTAATGTTAGGGTTGGTAAGAGCTTTAGACAGGTTGTAATCTGGAGCAAGCTTAAAGAATACACCAGTACACATTTGCATTTATTTTCCTTAGGGTTTTGACCCATTTTTTTATTCTTACTTAAAGGTTTCACTTTTTACAAATTTCAGGTTTTACATTTTATTTTTTAATTCTAAATCCTAAAATTCTAATTAAGGCCTGCTGCCTTTCACAATTTGTGAAATTCATTCTGATTCCATTCTGATGTCTATTTCTCAAAGAAACAAGAACTATTCCTTTGGTTGTCTCATTTGGTTTGTACATTCTTTCTAACTGCCTCATCCCAATGCTCAGGACATCACTCTCTATGCCATGTTTACTGAGAACAAATTCAGGACTGAGACTGATCTTCAAATCAAATTTGATTCATCAGTTTACTCCCAAAAATGGCAACCCAAACTGACTCAGCTGAAAATATCTACAGCCACATTATCCTAATTTGCCTCTCATAAAATCCAAGGCATCTCACCATTTCATAAATTATGCATTGATTGTGAAGCCAGATGTTTTGGTGAATATATAACATTGCTTTTATTTGCATATTATGCACTGTTCTTAGATACCAAAAATCCTTTAGATGTTTGCTTGGCTTCATACAAAAATTTGTAGTTGGGCACTTCACAAATGAACTTTCAAAAAATTAAAAATATTACATGATCAAAACCAAGCTTAAACCCTGAATATTTTAATATTCTTGCAATTTTGTACTCAACTTCAATATGTCATTTTGTAACACAGTGCTTTATATTCATTAATTATTGCATCCATTTGATAATATATTTTTTAAATAAATCACTTTGTACTATGATAGTATATTGTCATTGTTTCATTTGAATGAAGTATGCAAATTAATATTATATTCTGTCCAAGGCAATTTGTCTCATGGCAGACAAGCCTTCATATTTCTGTTGGACTGCAACCTTTTTAAGTTGCTGAGCGTCAGGCATTCCTTTTTGTTCTATGTAGCAACATGCAACATTTCCTAGAAACTGCAATAATACATGCAGTTTCAATTTAAAATGAAAATTTAATTTCTATATAACTTTGAAAAATGCTATTCATATGAGTGTACCTTTGACATTAACATCATGCATTTAGCTTTACCAAAAAAAATTAATTATAATATGAGATTTGTAGGCCATTTCTAGTAGAAAATACTTACTAAGGGATGAACAGCTCCATAAACAAATTTGATTATAGACTTATATTGCATTGCCTTTATCAATATAATCTGAGGTTCTAATCGAAATACAAAGTTATCAATGACCATTATAAAAAATGCATCTGTTGAAATTTTATGTCACATGCATTAATGTTGGATCATTAATGTTTTTCACCCATTCAGAAATTCAAATAATTAAAGCAAAAGGTTAATCAATTTTAAAACTAGCCCATTTCTATTAATATTCGACATTTTTACCAAAGTTGCACAACTTTAAAGCTTTTAGTCCTTTATATCAAAAATTTGCAATGAACAGAATCATGGATATAGCTGACTATCTAATGCATTTCCATAAAATTAGATAGTCACATTTAAAGCAACCTTACCCTCTGTGTGCAGACCATGCGATTACATAATGAGGACTTTGAGTAGAGATGCTGGTTACTTCTGGTTCATATGTAGTCTTCTGCTCATCAATTATTTTCTAAAAAAAATTTAAGATATTTTATTTCAAATTAGTAGTTGTCATTCTTCTGTGGAATCAAAAAAGCTGAGTTGTATGTTACCACTAATAAATAATAAAACAGCAAAGATTTTAAGGTTGAAATGCTGTCAAGATTAATTATTTAATAATGAACAAACTCTACACTGCTGTCTATTCAACTTTCCTGTATAATGTTATTTTAATTGAGAGTTGTTATTCATGATTCATATAGCAAGTCATGTTTGTTAAGCTTTATAAACTAAGAATGAATTTCATAGATAAAAGTTGTAAAACATATCCTAAACTTCCTTATAAGTTCAGATATCAACAACTCTGTCAGGATTCAATTCTATAAATGTTATGCCAAAGCCAAAGCTGTAAACTTTATCAAAGTACAAAGTGATATAAGCATGATGAATTATGGCTCACCTAAATGCACACTGTAAGTAATTGAGCTGCTTTGACTTAAAAGAACCTTCAATGAGTCAACAGTTCACTGTCAGGTCTCTCGATCTGCATGGCTCCAGCAAGCTGGAATGTGTCACAGTTGTAATTTTAGTTGTTGAGGGAATTATGAGATATTTCTTTTCCATTGGCATTGTCTCCTCTTCCATATTTGTCGGTTTTATTTTTTTTCCTGAGCGCTATTCTTTCAATTTCCTATGCTGTTCCTCTATGGCCTGTTGGTATTATTGATCTATCTAACCAAGCTATCCTTTCATTTCTTAAGGAGGTATTTCAATCCCTTGAGAGATTATTTGTGCTTGCCTTCAGAAGGTTCTGGTTTATTTTTCTAAAATTTATTCAATTGAGTTAGTCGCTATGAAGCAGTCCCCTGTAATGAGCTGTAAAGTTATTTTTTATGATGATGACTCGATGGTATGATTCTTCTTGACGGGCTGGTTGGTTTAATTTTTTTTTGCTTGGCTCTTCCCATTTGATCATTCATTCAGTTTAAAATCTGACACGGGATATTTGTACCGGTCAGGTGTTACTATTTCATTCATTCGGTGAACCTTCAATCTCGATAAGTAAACCATCTAGCTATAGATGGTTACATAGCATATGAATACTTATATTAGCCATGGACAAAAGTTACCTATTTATCTAAGAACTATAATAAGAATAAACATATTTGCATGGTTCTTTTTGACTTAAGGTAAATGTTTACTTTGTCATTTCAGTGTTTGTGCCATATATATCCTTATTTGATTTGTGCCCTTAATCTTACTAACCACCACCACTATGCCACCATGAACATACAATGTTCAGCTAATCACTAATCACTTTATGACAATAAAGTAGTTAAAAACACCAATACAGTATATGATATGTATCTATGACTAGTTGAGGTGCTATGTAATGGAATTCTATGCAAATTGCATAATGCAACAATATACTTAATATGAATATAACGTTGGGTTTGTTAGCATGATAATTTGCATATTAATGAAACATCTCAAACTAATTAAAAAACATGCATCTATCATTATTTGCCACAAGTATGATGCCATCGCCTATTAGTTTCAAATCTTTGAGGATTTAAATTTTTTAATGGATAATGTTCTCCAAAGCATTGATTGAAATATTTTGCAGTTTCTGTTGTCATTTTCGTTGGTTAATAATTGGTAATTTTTTGAATAAGACCAACTTAAGAACCCTAAGGATAATTTAAGTAGACAAAATAGTAAGCACTTTTCTGAAGAACCTGCTCATCATTCTTTCAAATCTAATTCAATGAGATATCAAAAAAAAACTTTTAGTAGTAGAAGGTGTGCAAGAAATATTTAGTAAATGAATGCCAAGGTATCTCCTATTAGATAGTGTGCAAACGCACATGTCATTGTGTACAGCAGTGCATAGTCTGTAACTTTCTACATTCATAACTGCAAAAACTCCAACTTTCTACATTCAGAACTGCATAAACTTCATCTTTATAGATGTAAAGTTGTTTCAGCAAGATGGTGCTACAGCTTAGCTCATACAGTTGCAGCATCAATAGTGCCTCCTTGTCAGATTTTTCCAGATAAAATCATGCAATGTAGTAGAATGGTCACATGGTCATCGCATTTGCTGGACTTATCTGTCTGTGATTTCTTTTTGTGTGGGTTGCTAAAGCAATAAGTCTATGTGACTTGATTTTATACTTTGGATGAGCTGGAGACCATTAGAGTTGTAATACATTTACATAAACTTCTTGCTTCAATAAACTATATAAAGAGAAGAGAAATCACAGACAGACAAACCCAGCAAATGTGAAGGCCATTTGAATTAGTTTTCTATTATCAGGAGTTTGGTTAATGTAATAGTATAATATGTAATGTATAATAAGAATAATGTCTTTTTCTTAGCTTGTGTGTCACAAACTCAAAATCAAACAAGTTATTAATGTGAGCAAATACATGCATTAAATTATTTAAATCTCTATGGCTAAATTAAAAGATAGTTTTACAGGATTTTTCAATGTCACCAAATTAATTGTGGTTATTTTACTAAAAGGGTTTACTATCTAAAAATACATCAAAAATAATTATGTATTAATTTACTAAATAATTCTCTTGTAGTTAAATTATATAATTTTAACTCAACTGAATTTAAAGCAAGCTATTGTAAATATCAAATTTAAAATTTAGAACAGAAATTTTTGTTATATCAATTAAGCCTTTTCTTCAATTTTCAAGAGGTAAATTAGCCATCATCACAATTCCCTTTAAGTTATAGAGCAATATTTGTTGGTCCAAATGTAATACTTAAATTATGATACAAACAAAATATTCATACTTACATTTTCTCTATACTGAAAAAATGCTAAAATTAGCAAAGTAGTTAAAAGCAATTTCAGATTCATGTTTTTGGTTATAGCAACTCCTGTTTTTTTAATTTTTGCTTTGGCTGCTAGTTACTATATGATGGTTTGTTCTTTTGTCAATTACAATTTATATGTAAAAAATATTGACAAACATTTGTTGCTTTTCATGAAAGGGATATCAACATAAAAACAAATTACTTTAATATGCATAATTATTGCTTTCCTTTCATTTAAAAACCAATATAATGTTAAAAAGTCTTACAACATATTTATAAACTGCATGTATAAAACAATTAGATTTAATTTCGAGCTTATTTTAAAAAAAACCAAATGAGCAGAAAATAGCATGAACTCAAAATATGCATTACATTTAAATAATAATATAATTAATAATAATAAGAAGACATATAAATATGATACTTGACCAAAATAGTTTTACATTTAATGTATAGACTTGCAGATGCCAAAAACCATTATTTATTTATTAATTTCACAAACTGAATTTATTAGTCATTTTTTGAATTGCATAATTTTGTTTCTATTTAAAAATATTTTGCTTCTTAATTAATTCCCCTTTTTTAATTAGAATTCATTATAAGTTTGAAAAGTATTTGCTCATATCTGATAGTTAACTTCTTGCCAATACTAATATTTTGGCATTAATCCCTGGAAGTAACAAATTGGTTACATGATCTGATGCTGAAGCATTTTTGTTGTAGCCTTAATTCAATTCAACTCATTAACCTGCAATCAGTACATTATGATATCAGTTGGTAGGAGGTGAATTATCCCACAATCAGGATACTTCAAGGTTATACAGTTGTGACTTAAACATCATTGTTAAATTGAATTCCTAAAATTTTGAACTATTGTTAGAAAAATCATTCTATTGTCTTATAGAATTATATCGCATTTATTGCGTTTTTTGGTAAATTTAAATCCCTAAGGCATTAATTTTTTTTTTATAAAAAATTGCTATAAATGTCAATCTTATATTTGTATGCCATTTCAAGAAGAGAATACTTACTAAGGGATGTTAAAAATCATCTGTTACAATTCTATGGCATACGCATTAATGTTGGATCTTTACCTCCATTTTTAGAAACAAAGTCGGAATTTTCCTCAATATACCAATTAATGAAGAATTTCTCTCTGGAAAAAATATGTAAATATGTTTAACCATTTGAAAATGTATTATCACGAGCAGTAATACATTTAACAGTTCAATTCAATACAGTCAGCTTATATATGCAAAATGGTTGAAGGGGACAGTTCCCACAATCAGAAGAGATATTAACAGACCACATTACCATTTTTCATTGGATTTCTGACACTTTCTTATATCTTCATATGAAAGGAGATTGCAGCATTAAATCACAAGAAGTTGAAAAGATCAAGGACTGAGAATGCATACTTGATTCTCAAATGATGATTTGGTCAGGTACTACCTATTACCAGGCATGGTAAATTATGTAAGCAGTAACAACCTCAAAAATGGGTTAAAATAATCACAAATTTTGCCATTTTATCTAGTATTAGTCCAAAAATTTCGAGGGGGAGGAGGGAGACTGGCATTTTGCTTCCTCCTCTGATTGAGTCTGGGAGGGCCGCCCCCCAGCTGGGGGGGGG
>JAQIXP010004500.1:0-11444 GCA_034700285.1 Proteroiulus fuscus | reverse complement strand
ATTTGTACCGGTAATTAACATGGAGATTCCCATAGGAGCATGCATTTTGTTGATAGTGTGGACAGCCCCCTTAAACTTTCTGTTCAAACATAATCTCCTTCTGCAGAAAAAGTGATGCAGCTTAGGTTTCTGCTAAACATTAATGTGCTTTTTGTGTCCAGAATTTCGTCTTCATATTTCTGAAAATAATTTCTGAAGAAACTTTTTCATAAGTGGGGTTTAGTATAGGCCTAATGTCTGCATGCGTCAAAGCACGTAAATTGGAATCTATACACTAACATATAATTACATACCTGTCACTTTGTATTATTTAAATCTCATTAATACCATGCTTCCTTAAATGTTAAGCTATAGAATTTTGAGTAAAATATTGTCTGCTTGTCATAGGTTAAATTAATATTCTTTAAAAGTGACGCACAACATGCTAAGTAGTTTTAAAACTAGTTATTTCAATAATAGTCAATGATTTCGAGTAAGTAATCTGATTTGAATTAAAATTTGTAATGAAATTAATTAAAAAAAATTTAAACGTCACAAAATAAGCTTACAACTTTCTGCCTATACTTACTGATCAGATTTAATTAATCATAAAAAAAGAAGAGTTGTCCTCATATCTAAATTATAATGTCAAGAAAAAGAAATGAGACATTCTCATAGAGATGTTAACTTTTAAGGCGCCTTTGTGGCGTCCTTTATAGCCGTTAATTGCAAGGTGTAAAGCAATTAAAGAAATTAATTCACCAGGCAGTATGTGCACGGAATAAGGATAATTTCACCTTAAAAGCATTATCACGACTTTTGGTTAATTTTGAGGTTGACCTTAAATATCATTGATGACCGAGTCCTAGTTTTTCATTAAGTACTGTCAGGGGTTTTGGTAATCACAGAAATGATAATATAGGATTTAGGGTCAAATGGTACCTGTTATTTTGGTCCATGTTAAGGAACACCAATATCACGTGGTAATTAGCTCGTGGTTATGCAGGACTGTTCAAACTGCTATGGTGCATCTCGTGATTGTGTTGTATATAGTTAGGCCTACTACGTTTCTAGTCATGATAGATAATTATGCTCTTACTAACGTCGTAAGTCCATTCGGGTTAATTGTGATTTTATAGGATTCAATCGTTTTGCAATCTTTTAACGAGACCTTTAATAACATTTTGATCTTGATGAAATGAAAAATCGATTATTCGAGGCATGTAGTTTGATTCATATGCAAATATTTCATTCTCAATGAATGGTCAGCTACTTTTAACTACTATATTTATATAATATAAATCGTATATAAATATATAGCAAATTGATCCCGCCATCTAGCGCCGGTTTAATTTTGATAGTTTAATTGCAATCTGTGGAAGCCACAGACATGCAATCCTTTAAATCCTTCAATCCTTCAATCAATAAACTATTTACCAAACGAGGTATAATTGGGAGAGGAAATACATCCCCCAAAATTTTACCAATCATGTTCGATTTAGTTATTTAATTAAAATTTAAAAAGGCAATGATCATGTTAACAACTTTAGTTTCACCCGATACCCTGGCTGGCGTCATAAGGTCGCACCTTGCCTTCCCACCATGCATCACTCCTCTTTTAGAATTGCGTCTTTTTATCTACTTCACTGAGGAGAGCGAGGCATGCTGGAAAGGCAAAGCGCTGTCATATCACGTCCTCATTGCCTTTTTAATTAAATAACTAAGCTGATATTTAATTTTAGTCAACATTTATATACCTGATCACGGAAAATGGTAAATTTGGTCAAGGAAATACTTGGAAAGTCAGGGAAATTTCTTTCCTAAACAACATGACATTAATGTTATTTTGAAAATTCTATATACACGATGCAAACCTTGTGGATTTACTATTAAAGGGAAAGTCCCACTTTGTAACAAGTAATTTTAAATGGTAGGCCTACACACTTGCTAGCTATATATGACAATGGCAATAATAATTGCAGCAAAGTTTCCACATTTAAGAAATTATGATTTTTTCAAAATACATATTAGGCGCCATTTTTCCATAGCTTTTAGCAAACATTGCCATTTGGTGGCGCCCTCTAGGACGTGTATGTTAATGTGTTCCATGAGAGCTGATGGCTTTTATCTAGTAGGGGGCGCTACACAGTCAGAAAAATGGTGCATATTTGGATTTTCTATTTTCATTCAAATCCACATATTCAGGACATTATTTCTAATGATCGGCATGCTCAAATCCAATTGCAATTTCCATGTCTATCCTAATTTTTCATGCATTTTTTTTCCTAACATCAACTTGTTTCTTAGTGGGACTGTTCCTTTAAGACTATACTCTATACTGTAACTTCAAAGAATTGAAAACGCGCCATCTGGGAACAACAAAGCAAAACAAAATCGTTAAGGAAAGAAGAGAGCATCTCCATGACAACAGGGGATGCACTTTGAGTGCATCTTGTTTCCCTAAGGATTTTGTTTTGCCTCGTTGTTCCCAGGTAGCGCGTTTTGAATTATTCGAAGTTGCAATTGAGCACAGCTTCTATTTTCCCCCAATTATTATTTACAAGCTCTTATGAGCTTTTAATGATTGAGGGGACCAATTGGGCGTACCGAACCCTGGGCCGACTATAGTGACTGTACCACGGTGGTTGGAATGGGCATTTCGCCAGGACCTTGAATCGGGTTGTTGGTGGCGAGTGAGTGGCCCATGTGCGCACATCAGCTCGGGGTTGAAGCCTCGGCTAACCCCTGGGGTAAGCATCCTTTGCATGCCGAGAACACGTGAGCCCAGGAGCGGCAGGCACGAATTTTGCCCAACTTTGTATACTTTTAGCCCACCTCCACACTCGCTTCGTTGTGTTTACATGCGTGCTTTTCCAGCCTAGGCCTACCTTGTAATTGACATTCGAATGGCACAGTAGGGTAACGTCCTGGTTAGAAATAACATCCTTTTAACCAGATGTGTGTACTAGGCTTCTAGCCCGGCTTAATTCAGGGTCGGCCTTGGTGTCGGGCTCTGTTTTTCCATACAGAACACATGTAAACATACACGTGGCTGTTTACTGTTTGGTTGGATGGAAACAGGACGTGAAACGGTTCACTTAATTACATGTTAATTTCTAGAAATGGTAACTACTGCATGGACCCTTTTTAAAGGAGAGATGTGGGTAAAATTAACCCTGACTGCTTGGAGTGAGTTAGTTACCTTGGGCTTCAACCTTCCATAGGCCATTCACTATGGAGTCAGGGACAAAGAAAGTGAGCTTGTTCTCCCATCTGGTTTTTATTTTTGCTGCTTTCTTGAGTTTTGAGTTGTTTTTTCATGGTGTTTAATTATGGGCAAGGTGAATACATTGGTATCCTACAGTTGTCCTGTGCGGTTTTTTGATCCCATTACCAATAAACCCGTAAAAACAATTTTTTTTACATCTTTTGATGTTATTTTTGAGGTAATGATTACGTGAATAGATTCGGTATACCAGTCAGGCCAAAAATAGGCTTTGATATTTCTTGCCAACAAAAAAAGTTGTTGGTTGAACCACGAGATGGCACCACGCGTACTTATGCTTATTGTGATAATGTGGAGCGTTTTTCGCATTATGTTGACGATATTTTATTGGTCGGAAAATAGTTTTTGAAGGAAAGGTAATCTAACACAATATTAACCCAGCTGCAAAATTCAGAAAATACGAGGTAATTGAGAAATAGGCTACATAATTATTGTAACGGATCCTTATATTTATAAAGAAAAGATTATGAAAGGCTGGATTGAAAGTTTTAAGTAGGGTTAGCTGGTAATTAATGGAATTTAGTATTGTGCAGGATTTGAAATATAATAAAAGTGCAGGAAAGCAATTAGGTCTTGTGAATGATAAGAATTTGGTTTGGTGCAGGATTGGAATTGAGAATTATAGGTTCTAGAATTGGAGAAAAAGAGTTTTTAGTTTTGAATTTGTAATTGACTGAGGGCCAATTGTACCAACAAGGGTTAACTTTAACACACTGTTAAGCGTAGGTTTTCTCTACTTTCCTGAATTTTCATTGGCCCAAATCGGTCACATGATCAAAATAACCCAGGGTTAAGACTTAACTGTGGTTGGTACAATTGGCCCTGAGATAGTTTTAAAGTTTCAATGTTTAATTTTGTTAAAAGTATATTTTTATAACTGAAGAAGAAGAGAAAAAGTGCCAGTTATAATATTGTGGAAAATGTCAGTTTTGACAGGGAATCTTGGAAAAACTCTTTTAAAATTACTTTTCCAGTTGTTTTCTTTTATCATCAGAATAACCGAAAAATATCTGAAGTTTAAATTCTGCTATTTTATTTGTGCATTACATAACAAAAAGAACACAGAGCTCTTTCTCCCCCCTTTGTCATCGTAACTCTCTTGTAATGCACGACCTGATACCTCCATTCCCCAGTTCCAGCGTTATGTAATACTTGAATGGTCCCTAAATCAGTCTGGCTAACCACTTTATAATCCCATTACTTGTATTATCAAAAAATGGTTTCTATGATTTTATCTCTTATTTGTGCAAGTCTGCATAGTTAAAAATTACCATGCATGTGACAAGACTGCATATATATAGATTTAGTTATAAGATTTGCCACTGCAAGAGACTGTTCTCACACCGTGTGATTTCACTGAAGTGCAAAAGTAGCTAGTAGTAGGATATTCACAAGTAGCGAATATCCAATGTGATAACATGGCTCATTCGTTACTTGTGAATTAAGCCATCAAAATGAACCATCTATGACATTGACTAGAAACTATATTCATGGTTGTAAGGACTGATCTTCCTGCTCCACTATAAAAATACTTGCTGATGGATGATCACTTCAGGTGGCGCTGAAAATCATTAGTGTATCACTCTAGGTATATAATATATAGTTTTACACTGCAAATAACCTGCAGAACACTTGAAATTTTCTGCAAAATTGTTTTTGCTGAGTTGATTTTGCTTGACAAAAACCTTACCTTATATATACATATTGGGTATAGTAATTTCTCCATTAGTTCATCAATGCCATAGGGATAACATGCAATCTTGAGTCTCCGAGTTATGCCAAAAACATCCGCCAGGTGCTGCTACATGCAAACACCTAGGTCCCTAAATCGCTTGTAGACTTTTTTTATTTTAGTTTAAATTTTTTTGAAAAGTATAGTTTGAAAATACATGTATATGTTTACAAGGGTTGCATGTAATCTGCAATGTTAGCTATTATGCAAAAATGAATACTATAAAAAAAGCAACTAGGCTATAACAACTTATAGTATGTTTAAAGCATTAAAATGTCAGGGAAAATTTTATTTTTGTTTAGGGAAAGTCAGGGAAATTTTTTTTCCATGGAAACTCAGGTTACCCAAATTCAAAATTGCTCTGAAAATGATAGTCAAGATTCTATTTCTTTATACTCTAACAGATTCAGGTAGATTTAGTCATAATTCTCTATAAGCCTATACATACATATAATAAGGCATTGTTTGCAAATTGATCAGGTTTTCAGTTTAAAAGTGCCAGTTATTGGCCGCCATCTTGTTGCTAATTTACTTTGTCGTTCGGTAACCTTATACGGGACATTTGCATCCGGAATGAAAGAGTTGAATTCTATTTGGTGCCATGGTTAAGAATAGAAGAATGCACTTGAAATTGGATTAGCATAACCCTTTTCGCTATGTTTTCGTTTTAAGGCATGCTGCCAATCCCAGTAAAAACGGGGTTTCCAACCTTATAGGACTACTCTAGTTGTTTTCGGTCAAACTCCACCTGGTTCAATTTATTTTTACTACGGGTAAATACATTGTATGTACAGGCGGATTCTAAAATAAGAATTAGCAGCATTGGCCTCATGCATTTAAAATACAATTTGTAATCGATATGTATCGTCACACTAACTTATCTGCTGCTTCTAAATTGGGCTCTTTTAATGTCTAAAAATAATCACTCGCCATAGATTCATTATCACAATTCAGGCTTAATTCATATTCTTCGAGTGATGATCTCAAGTTTTAAATTAAAAATAGCCACAAACGAGCTATTTTTAGCTTGAAATTATACGAGTATATGTAGGTCTAGGTCTCACATAATATACTGGTTAGCACGTGAGCCATGATTCTTTTAATGGGGAGACTTTTGCGAAAAATTAATTAATGGCGCTTATCAATAGAGTGGTAATGGAAGTGATAAAATCTATAAAATAGTTATTTGTTCCTATGTGAAGAAGTTTCTATGGAATGTTTTTTCAGAAATACAGGCGACGAGAACCCCCCCCCCCCCCTCTACCCTGCCTGCCCAAAAAAACTTCATAAAACGAATTAATAGTGATAAAAATGCATTACTCAAAATGTAGTTATATACCATATTATGTCTAGTTTAATAGAAATAAAATACTTCCATTCAAAATTGTCATTGAACAGTCAATGACGTCATAAGTTGATTCCATCCCATGATGCTCGAACTGGTAGAAATAAGTGTTATTTCGTCAAATTGGAAGGCATATTGGGAAAACTCTGCCTAATGACGTCAATTCAATGGGCATCTTCGCATATGAGTATTTCACTTCTTATTTTTTGAAATTAATTGTGGAATGCTTGTTTAACACTATTAAATTTATTTTAACACTATTAAATGTGTGTATTTATATTTTAGTGAGGAATTTCTGCAGAAAAATTGGCATTTTGCAAAAAACTAAACTATATAAGCAGCTATTATTTCTGCAATCTTTCTGCAGAAATCCGTCACTTTAATTCTGCATAAAAGGCATTTTCTGCAGAAATATGTGATTTATAGAAATGTTTTTAAATGCAAGCACGTTAAAAATATTTACTTTAGTTCAAATAGTCTTTTCTTGAAAATTACTGTCAATAGGCCTATCTATAGTTAATTAATTACAATTAAAAAATGAGGTAAATATTAGTCTATGTTGGAGGGAAGCACCATATAGCTGGCGTCATTAAGAGGTTCCTATTTGGTATTTTAATAACTCACAATTGATTTAATTATTTAATGTAACGTATTTTGGAATCGTATGAATGTGAACACTATATCCTATGTCTTTGAATATTTTATTGAAGCAGATCTAGGCCTATTAGGGGTTATTTGAGCATATTTTCTAATTTAAAAAATACTACTCTATAGGAAGTTGAGATTTTGATATAATTCCGAATGCTTTAAATTAAGATAGCAACTGTTCAAAATGAAAAGTTGGTTTCAATTGTCAATATCTGTGGAATCTGAAAAACCAGTTAAGAGAAATGTTTGAGTTTACAAAATGCGTGTATACCTGGGTTACAAAATAGGTACCAAAAGTGCGCACTTTTTCCATGCTTTCAACCCCATGCTGCACCTCATTAATTTGGCCATAAATCTGATTTGGAGGTCTTTGACTGCCAGTTTTATTTTGCATATGTATTTATATTTTTGGATTTAGTTTTGCTGAGAATCCAAATATGGAACCAATTGTCCTTGCTTATCAGATGAAGTCTGGACCAAAAAACAGACTCAGGTTATTGTCAACCTGTTTAGCTATAATTTTGGTGAAACTTTTTTTTTTGGGTTGAATGCCACGTACTGTCAAAAAGACGTGTCACTTGATTCATTTGGGGACTTTTTGCATGGAAAAGCTCACTGATGCGATGCAAAAGTCGTGCCAAAATGTGCTTCTAGGAATAGTCTGTTCCAAAGATGGGACAGGACACAGCCTCTTGCACTTTGCTAAGAAGTGCATGAAGATTTTCCACCTTAACCTGGAGTGCCCCATGCAGCCTACTTTTTTTTTTGCCAACTCTTAATTGATGGCTCTGAATTCTGTGGAAACAGGTCCTATTAATTGGTTTTTTGAATTAAGAAAGTCCTTATATGCTAAATTTTTGGCAAGTTAAACTGCATGCATGCAATTGTCAGCGGTTTCTTTTAGCTTTCCAAGAAATAGTTGAGATTTCCATTAGTTTTAATTATTACCTCATTCCAAACTAAGTGGGTCCAACAAGCAGCCTGTTAAAAGATGTGACCAGATTTATGAGTCCATTTCTAGGATTTGTTATTATGACACATTCTTAAGACATGTAGGATGCCTTGCAATTAATTGGATTGTGGAAAAAGTTTATTTATCATTTTTGACTTCTGAAATTGATTTTGGGAACTTTAATTATTGCAGAATGGATAAGTTTACTGTTTGCATTATGTGCAGATTTGCTCTACTGTTTTGAATGTTTCATGCATATTATAAATAGTCATAAATGTCAGTAGAGCTTTCTATGAAATATCTGATTGGCAAATCTGATGAGTTTAAACAGATCACGTGTCACAGATTTTTCACAGGAGTAGGCTATGGTATATTTCCCATATACTTTTTTTTCTTAAATTTTATATATTTTTTATGTTCCTATATAAAAAAATTTAATGTCTAGTTTTAATGCATTACAAATTAAAGTTTGAGTTTATTTCGCTTTTTTTTTTTTAAAAAAAACAACTTAAATTTATCCATGTATAGCCTAACCAGGGCAGGTTGCATATTGAAATGAGGTAGTTTTCTGTGCCTTTTCAATCTATTAATTTGACCATTATTCCTAATAGGATGTAGGCCTATAAATTTCACAAAAAAATGCTATGATCATATAATTTAGCAAAATTCTCTTATGAATATTCCTATATAGTACATGTATTCCCATTTTACTTTAAAGAAATTCCTACATATTCAAACATTTTTTGGAGAATAATTCTCTATACTGGTATAAATAAATATTCCAAATTTTTGGAAGAAAATCCTAGAATATCTGTGTATTTTGTAGGGAAAGAATTTTAATAACATCACTATTTTAAGGAAAGTTCTAATCATATTTAAAGGAAAGCATTTCTATTGTCTTACTATTATGGGGATATATCTCTTACATTTTAGGGAAAATCACTATAAAGTCCTGGATATTTTTAGGAATAGATTCATATGATATGCCTTCAATTCGAGAAAAATTACTATATTATTATCCCTTTGTTTTAGGAAAGCAATTCCAATAGTATTATTTATATTTTAAGGAAAACTTTTCTATAATTTCCAAATAATTTCATGCATGGGAAAATATTTATAATATTTCGATAGTTTAGGGACAAACTGTAATATCCCTTCTCTAAATTTTAAGTTAAAGAATTCCTTTAAAGTGAAAGTCCATCTTTAAAAGTGGGTGGTTGTAGGAGGATGAGCATGAAAACTTAGGAAAGGCATAAAATTGCAATTTGTTTGGAGCCCACCAATCAATAAATAAGAAGTCCTGAATGCATGGATTTAGTGGAAAATGCAAAGCCCAAATAGGTGCCATTTTACTGACAGTATGTAGCGCCCTCTACTGGATAAAAGGCACTATAGCTCTCGTGGAACACGTAGGCCTACACATGCATGTCCTAGAGGGCGCCACCAACTTTCAGTGTCTGCTGAAATCTATGAAAAAATTGCACCTAAAATGTATTTGGCAAACGTCGTGATTTCTTTAATATGGAAATTTTGCTGCAATTATATTATTATTATACATGTATTTGAGGTCGTGCATGCTTACTATATCTAGTAAGTGTGTACAACTTCAACATTACTTGCTACAAGATGGGACTTTCCCTTTAAACCGCGAATATGATTTAAGCTAAAATGTTTTATTGGTGGCATTTATATGCAGTTCAATTATGCTTGGTTTTAATTAAAGCAGTTAAGTTCGAAGTGTCAAAGGGTTAATGTTAAGTGACGCCAATTGAAACGTCAGTGTTCATTCATTTACTGTACCATTAAAAGTGCACTTTTGTTTCTAAAAATAATTTTCTCAGGTGAGCTTCAAAGTTTCTTCAATCTCAGTTAATTAAATATCATTGTCTTGGAAATCTGACGTATTTTCTTTCGCTACTAAGTTGCTTACTTTTGCATATACGTCATAGGAAACCTTTTTGGTATCTTGGGTAATATCCTAGCATGATCAGAAAGAGAAGTTGATGAATTACACTATACTACTTGGTTATCATAAAATTCTGGGTTTTTTGTAATGTAATCTTCTATCATAAGCCAATGAGTAAAAAAATGCAGCTGAAATAATTTTCAATGAAAATTTTCCTGTCAATATTTACCACTGAAATAGATATATCGACTACTGCTTGATAAAGTTTGAATTCCAGTGTTATTTTGATCGACCTTCTTGATATAAAATTAAATCATGTAAACACAAACAAGAAATTTCTGAGAAAAATATTGTTTATGGCGAGTAGATTCTCCTTTGGGTTTTTTCCTGTTCGTCATTTTATTTATATGTACTAATCTCATAATCTGATACTCTTATTTCAATGCACCAATATTCAAATTTTAAATAAATAAAAATTTCAAATTTAGGATGGGCACTACCCAATTTGGATAATTTTGGAAAAAAATTGTTTGTGTAGAATTCTATTAGTCATATACATATGATATTGGCAGGGCCTAACCCATATATGTTTATCTAAAAAAAATTGTTTTTTTTCGTATCAGTTTCTCCTTGAAATCAATCTCGTTTCCCAAATTTTACGAAAACTCTTTTACTTGAAAAGCACTCACACATGTCAAAAATTTAGCTGCCAAAACTACTGTTTTTCAAGATTATCTTGAATCAGAAATTTAAGAAACTCTTGCATGACCTCGAGGAAATGTGATAGGTGATTTATCTTTCTCTAAATGTCCATGTCATTCAAACGTAAAGTATTTTTTATCAAAACGTAAATATTAGTTTTGAAAACTTGTAATGGTCCCGAGTGTACTTAAAGATGACTGCTATTTCCATAGACTTACCATTGCCAATACCTGTCATCTTAAATTGAATCCACTCATATTTCACTTTGTCTATCCTTCAACACTTTGAATTCATTTATTGCATCTTCTTCGTTTCTTGGGTGATAAATTTCAGTGCCATTGCAAACATCCTTAAATTCGACCATTTTTGTCATTGATTATAGTCAACAAAATTACCAAAATAACCCGTAATTTGCGAGGTAATTGATAAACTTGTATCGGCATGTAATAAAATTTTAATGCTAAATTTATATGATTTTGATATCGATGGCTTAATTGAGAAGTAGCGAATAAGCCAAAAGTTGCTTTCGAGACGATAGCGTTTTATGGAAAAAAAGTTATTTTGAAATAAACAATGTTAAAAGGCTGAAATTTGGTGAATGTGAAACAATATGTATATTTTATAGAGGCTCATTTTTGTTAAATAATTAATATAGTAAATTAATTAAGTAGGCCTATTTTGAGAAATAAAAGGTTTAAAAATGAACATTCGCTAGTTTGACTTTGATTAAGTTTGCAGTAAAACGAAATAAATAAAGTGTAAAGTAGCGAATGTGCACCCCCAGTTTGCCTTTTGAATAAAGTGAATGCAAAAAAAGTACCGTAAATCTTCTAGAAATGACCCGGGCGATCTTTTCTTCTTTTGCCTTCAAAGGTGGGCGTAATATGGAGATGG
>JAQIXP010004499.1:0-11445 GCA_034700285.1 Proteroiulus fuscus | reverse complement strand
TTTTTTGCTCAAAAAAACTCAAAATGGGCTAAAAATCACCAATAGTGCCTAATTTTCCATTTTATTTAGATTTTATTCAGATTTTCCAGACACGGATTAAATCTCCATTACATTTCCAGACAATACTGATTTCCATGACATTTCCAGGTGGCCAGACACCCTGGTTAATAGAGCCTACACGAATCCGTTAATAGAGCCTACCTGAAGTGGGCCGAGCATAACCAGTTCAAATTCCCGATATGCCTCCCAAAGAATGCTGCCTTTGGTAACGTGAAGTCCAGCCGCAGTGATGCCTCGTTCGAAGACGTTGCGGCACCTCTCGATTCCATTTTCCAAGCCCATTAGACCGATTGAAAACTGCGCATATTCGAGCCATAAATCGACAGCTATGCAAATATTACAGATTACAATGCAGCTAGACTACACTCCCAACTATCAGGCATATTTTCTAAGCACCCAGTAAAATGTTCCACAATAAATTGCAGAAATTCTGGTGTTAAAAGTGCAGTGAATCTTAGCAGACCCCTCACTCCCCCTAGTTTTCCTGCACAAATTCAACAATTTACTGTGGAACTACAGGGATATATTACACACACAAATAATCTTTGACGGCACGATCGAACAGATTGCAGACCGACTGCTTTTCGTCATCGGTAAAGGCAACCGTAATTTCATCCTGAATCCAATCAAGCCATAACTCTGTAATAAATGAGAAATAAATTAACATCGCCAATTGATAATGCCTGATTTATAAAATCAATGTTAAATTCCAACCTTCTGTCAATGGATAAATCTGGCTCATTCTCTCACGAGCTTTCCGCAGTTTCTCCAAATCTCCATCTTTCTTTAAAAGCTTAATAAGTGTGACATGTGGATCGTACATGTACACATTATCAGTGAGCTGGAAGTCAAAAGAAACTAGTGAAATAATTATTAGGCATTAAAGGAAAGACGTTGAGGGATGAGCTTCAATGGAACCTTGTGCTCGACTGTTTCTGGGGCGCCTACCTGTTTTTCGACTTGTTCAATTTCTGCAGTCCTTGCAGCAACCTCCTCATCACTTTCGCCATCTTCTGACGAGCTATCAATTAATTTCTCATCGTATTCCATAGATTCATCATCTGAATTTGAGCCCAATTCAACGTCTTTTAACTCCTCAACATCAGCCTGAGTCGACGCACCCTCACCCTCCATGATGTTTGTTTTGCTTGTAAACAAGAATTCTACGGTGGCTCACAAGAACAATAATATTCACGAATTAGGCAATACCACTGGCGCCCTCGTGCGACATGGTACAGAAATACAGAGAATGGTCTAAAATTAAATTATATTTTAATGCTATCAAACTTGATACCTAAAATCAAGTTTTCGATAACATCAGGGGATTAAATCAATTTCATAAACTCCCTCGATATTTAAAAAAAGTAATTAGAAAATAATATAATCCTGTAACCCTAATTAGCAAAATGTTACAGTAAAAAACTATTGTAAAATAAATTTGAATGGTGGTGGCCATTCAATCAAGACTAAAACTCTCCCTTTTGAAAGTTTTAACTCACAAAAACACCTGGAGTCCAATGTGAAAATACGTCCCAATGGTCATCTTGCGTCCATCCTGTTACTACCCTTTTCCCCAGTTTTAATGTTGAATGCCTTCGGGTGGATACGCTTAGGTTACTCTCTTCTTGAGCCCAGCACATTATTCTTCAGCTATTTTCGATGCCCGGTCACTGTACTTTTGAGGTACTAATCCTATAACTATATTTTCTCGTAAACTCTAGTAATAAAGGCACCGAATTCACACAGTTACATGACATGAAATAACAACTCTTTAGAATAAATTTATGAAATTTTGTGACAAAAAAATTATAGATATAGGCCTATATACCAGCTTAACAACGGTAGAAGTCGTACGTCACTGCTGCACTCATAAATCTAGTAAGAGCAATCCAGTCCACCGATACTACGCCTAAACCAACTGGCTATAGTTATTGATAAAATGGAAAAAAATTAGTTGAAAAGTGTCAATTGAAAGAACCACAGCCGAACAAAAATACACGAATGTTACAATTTAATGTTTCATACGGCAAAGTTTACAGAATTTGGAGTTGGGGGAAATGTTAACTGTGGGCAAAGCTTCACAATACGCACATACTTACTGAAAATGACAACAACTATCTGTCTATTTAGTCACAAAAACTACTAATCTTCATTCACTCGCTGACATTTTACTGCAACCAGTGCATTGTGTTTAAACGAGCGGGCAGGTTGGAGAAAAGAGACTAGGAAAGGAAAAAAAACGCAGAAGCACACACGAATCAAAAAAAGTGAAAAAAGGAGAGAAAATGAATGACAAAAAACAAAAATACGAGCACAGCGAAAACGTGCCGCAACACCCGCTCGTAAGTATCACAAAAAAATGAAAGGGTTAACGGGGGCGAGAGAGAGAATAAGAGGAAGTGGAGGGGAAAATGTATTATGACAAAATGGACATAAATAGAAACGAGACACAAACAGTTATTAAGATTAATAATAAAGATCAACTTTGTGCAAAAAAGAAACTACGCCATACTGTGATACTTCCAATAAAAATTTTCGTGGGATTTCGAGAAAAAATGCAAACATTAAAAAGAGTATTTAAAACGTTCCTCCCCCCTTCCCCCACCTAAATTAGTAAAGCAAAACATATTGCAAATAAACAAATGGAGGAATTTTCGTTTCAATTAAAGGTATATTCCCTCGACAGAAGTTTTGTTCCGGAATGAGGCACAACGCACGCGCACATTCCATCAAACCAAATGCAATAGGCACGTGCATATTCCATTTAGCCAAATGTAATGGGCACGTGCACATTCCATTAAGACGAATGCAATAGGCACGTGCAAATTCCATTAAGCCGAATGCAATAGGCACGTGCACATTGAGCACCATTTTGGAACAAGACTTTCACGAGGCGAATACATCTCTAACACACGTTACATGTCTTTGGATTTCATTCGCTATGGAATGTCGTTAAAAAGTGAAGAAATTTCGAGTTTTTATAAACGGAAAATAGGAGTTCCGAGGCCCATTTCGCCTTGTTCCGGCCCGTTCCAAAGCAACTGAAACGCGCAGGGACCAAGGCGAGGTACGGACAGTCAAAAAGGCAAGAACCCCACGGATGGAATGAGATAAAAAAAATGGGTGATAAAGAAAGCGCCACGAATATCGCAGTTTTCAAGGGCCGCAAGAGAACACGACCTAAGGGCTGCTACAATTATTGCCAGTGTCGAAAACGAGTCCTACCGCTCGGTGCCAGGCTACCTATTATATAAAAACGGAAGCAGGAGCCGCTACGGACTGGGGATTCAAAGGGGCTTACGAGTGGGTACGTGCCGCGGTTAAGATATGCTCTAAGCTAGCTATGACAAAAGACAAATAGTGACTGAAAGATGATAGATGGCGAAGAATGGGAAATGGTGGCAGATCGAAACAAATTTAGGTTTAGACCGTGGGAAATATAGCTTATCCAAATCGCACGGGGTTAGTGGAATAAAACGATCGGCTTAAAAAATTCCGTACATAAAATTGGCAACAAATTTACAAAGACAATTTCACAGCGTTCCATAATAATTATGACAATTACGGTATAGTAATATTCGCCCTTTCGCTCGCTCGCCTGGCTTCCAAAAAAGCGGCTGGGGTCAGGGACGATCGGCAAGGGGGATAAAAAGCGGAAAGACGTGCTATGGGTCGGCCGGGCGTTAGAAAAAAAGCAGCGGGTGCCAAAGACTTTTCTCGTGTCGACCGAACCACCGAAGAGTGGCTGCACAAAATTCAAAGAATTCGGCAGGTTCGACGCTGCTAGAATATTATCGATAAGCTGCTAACAGAATATCAGTAAACTTAAAAATCAATCTACTGTTTGCAGAATTTCTTAACTACAAATGTTTAAGCGGGAACAAGAATTTCGGTAAGCTAGTCTCAGAAAAGAAAAGGACAGGAAATAAAAACTTTCATCAAGTCTTGGAAAATTCTTAGAAATGTTTACATTAAAATGGGATAGATTTCTGGTCTACAAATTCCTGGATACCATTGTTTCAAAGTGGCCGGAATACAATAGGCGTGTTTTGAGATCGGGAAGTTTCCAAACAGGTGTGAGAGAACAAGTCCAGAAACGAACTTAACATCTAAATTACTTAAATAAAAAATAACTCAATCTGGATACGTAGTAAGGAGAGACAAAGCCAGAGAAAAAAAAAGACATGGATATCGATTGTCTTGCAACTGCCAATTCTGACGGCGAGAGCGCCGAGCACGAGAAAAGGTCGTTAGGGAAGAGGTGGGAAGCTCGACGGCACGTTTATGCCCTTATAAATATAGTTAGTTAATAGTTAGTCCTAAGTATTATTCAAAACTGCAGTCACAAAGGTGACAAAGAAAAACAGGGGCACTATATATATATATATAGTTGGTTGGATCAACTGGCTGGATGACCGTCGTAAAACCACATTGAAAAAAAAGTTACGCGACTACGTTCGGACGACTCGACAGAAACGAGGAAATTGTGACAGCAAGCACCCGATGGCAAGATCCAGAAAAAGTTCTCACGACATGTGCGCCCAGTCACTCCTTGTTAAGTAGGGGATGGGGAAGGGGTAGGGGGGGGGGAGGAGAAGAAGGAGGAATTAAGCATGAGGTGTAAGAATCCGACATTATTTTGCTCACCACCCTTTTATTGAAGGCTCACACCAATAAAATTCGTTATTTAAAAAAAGGCTGAACAGCTACGCACGCCCATCGGCAAACTGACCGCATCGGGCGTCGCTCGGCCCAAGCAAGAGTTAGGGGGACTGACTGGACAGCTCCCCCCAAACATGCGGGGGGAATAAATCCAAGCACCTCTCGGAAGAAAAAAAAAAAGAAAACGAACAAGTCGCCCCCCTCCCCCTTTTAGAATTAGTTCCCAGACACGCGTGCGCACGCACACACAAACTATTAACAAACGAGACCTTTCTTTCCGACCTGCTGTGGTGACCCTGTCTCCTAAACGAGTGATGACACATCATTGGATGAAATTGCAGTGACAAGCGTATGTATGTGTGTGTATATATATGGATTTAACAAAAATAAAAATAATAATATTAATAATCATAAAAAATTTTGAGAAATTTACGTTAGGCATGCTAGACAAGGAAGAGATACAGGGAGGGCGAGGGGAGAAACCGCACCTCCTTGAAAAAGCAGAAAAATGGAAACGAGTATTTGATGTGTTGATTTGTTGCCCCGACCCCAACCCGCCGAGAAATCCCGCAATTTCTGTCCACGCTTTAACGGACATAATCACAAACTTCTTCGGGGATTAAAAAAAAACACCTCCCACCGAGAAATCCCACAAATTTTTTCCTTTCACGTTTCATCGTACGGATATAATCACAACAATTTTTATTCGAGTTAAAAAAAAACAATTTTTCCAGAATCGATTTTGTCGTCCGGGGCAAGATGTTCCAAATGAGCGATTATGCTTACTGGGGTGGCACTGCACCGAAATTTTGGGACCCGACATCCCGCATCTCCAAAAAAATTAAACATTGCGCAATAAATTTTGCTCCATGCGGTCCGGTCGGAGACACGTGTACAAAAAAAAACGGACGGGGGACCCCCTCAGCCCAGCAACGATACAGAGACAAACGACAGAAGGGAAGAATTTAAAACAAAACAATTTCAAGCTAGTTTCGGGCAGCAGCAACTCCACGGAGAGAGGAGACGAGAAAGACGAGCCCCCAAATGTCGCATTGGACGCATTTTTTTTTGTTCTAGGCATGCATTTATAATATATAATGATGAATAATTATATATATATAAGGTATATACATATATAAATATGAGATATTTATATATATATATAATATTGGTCATGTTAGCATCACACACTGCAAGAAATTTTAACCCCCTGTTCGAGTGAGTCAGGTCAGATCGGATAGTATACAAACACTTAGAATAATATATCCACAAATGCTGATGGAATCCTACACGCACAGCTGGTATTTTTTTTTTTTTTTGGAAATGTTGGTGGTTTGTGGCGGTTGAGGTGGATTGAGTGAGGGGGGAGGGAGCTATACTTATGACACGTCTTGTTCTTCCACGTCCTGAACCGTCTCTTTCTGCTCGGCTTCGCCTGAAAAATAAAAACGATCTTATCACGCTCTGGGGGGGAATAAGTCCAAATCTGACCACTTTTATACAGCTCCGACATAACGAAATGATACCAAATTGTTAATCCAATAGTTCATACGTCAATTTCCCAGACCGAATTTGACACACTTTACTCAGGGTATCTGGCCAACTCCAGTAACAAATCTCCATGACATTTCCAGGTTTTCCAGACAATTTTTCACAAATTTCCAGACCAAATGAAAGTGATTTTTAACTCATTTTTACTGACATATGCAATTAAAACTGCAATATTTGGCAACTACCCTGGGCAGCACCCACAAATTCAATTTCTTTTCCTACACAAAAATATTTTGAATGGCCTGCAGGCGAAAATCTGAAGGCCTTTGTACATTAGTGCAAAAAAAAAAGGCTCAAAAATACTCAAAAATGGGCTAAAAACCGCCAATAGTGCCTAATTTTTCATTGTATTTAGGTTTTATTGGGATTTTCCAGACACAAATTAAATTTCCATGACATTTCCCTGACACTACTGATTTCCATGACATTTCCAGGTTTTCCAGCCGGCCAGACACCCTGTTTACTCTACACTCTGTGATTGTGCCGTTTGGGTGGCATGGAAACATTTTCGGCAACAGCATTAAATATCTCAATTCGAAACAAATTATTTTTCAAAATAAATAGAGCTCGCCACTTACCGTCTCCTTCCATGTCCGACGTCCACAGGGCGAGGTTATCCCGCAACAGCTGCATGATGAGCGTGGAATCCTTGTAGCTCTCCTCACTTAACGTATCCAGTTCGGCGATGGCGTCGTCGAAGGCTGCCTTGGCTAGACGACACGCCCGGTCGGGAGAGTTCAAAATCTCGTAATAGAATACTGAGAAGTTGAGTGCTAGACCCAGGCGGATGGGATGCGTGGGGGGCAGCTCCGTCATCGCAATGTCGCTGGCCGCCTTGTACGCCACTAAACTGTTCTCGGCCGCCTCCTTCCGGTCGTTTCCCGTCGCGAATTCGGCCAAATATCGGTGGTAGTCGCCCTTCCTGCGCAATTACAAAAATTCGAGCAACTCAAGAATAGCTTACAGATTTACCCTAAAAATAACCAACGGATTTTCGAAATAAATAGCAAACTAAATGGTTTCTTCAATGGTGGCTAATTTACTGTACTTTTAAAATTTTACTCGGTCGTAAGCACAATTAAGTGACCAAAATTCAAGAAAAAGTACGGTAATAATAAATACTGGAGTTTGCAATTTTCTCGGAATTAAAATAAAATGCGAGAAAAAAAATAAAACTTGACGCCACTTCCTTTAAAATAAAAGTCGCATTAAACGATAGCTACATTTACAAAATTATTTTTGCAGTTGTTTCATGATTAAACAATAAAAACAAGTTCTGTTTAGCAGTATTTTACATTAATTCCTAAGATATTAAATCTAAGAATTCGGTAGCAGACGAAAACTTCATCCGACATCAATGCTACACCATACTTATCGGAATTAAATATCTGCTACTTATTTTGCAAACTCACCATATATCCGAATATTTACTTAATTTTGTTGGATTTATTTTTTGAAATTTTTTTTGAAATCCGAGTAAATTGCAAACTCTCTATTAGGCAGTAAAATTTGCTGCTCAAGTTTTCCAGAAAAAAAAATTACAGTAAAATCCCAAATCAGATAAGGATAAAGATAATCCAGATCCGATCCCAACCCAATGCCAAAAAAGACCCACTCCAACTTCGTGGCAAAAGAAACACAAAAAAAGCTTACATCTTATAATAGAAGACTTTAGATTCACCGGTAGAAGCTGCTGGGATGAGATGCTTATCTAAAACATCCAAGATATCTTGACAAATATCTCTTAATTCACCTTCGACCTGCAAGTAAAAATAAAAATGTCGCATCCCATTCACTGGATCGCTCTCTCTCTCCATGCGCGCCCGGACGTAGTTCCGCTCACCTGTAGCCTGTATTGTCGGATCATTTCCAATTTGTCTTCGCCCCCTTTGCTGCCCTCCTTCTGTTCGATATTGCTGATTATCCTCCAAGAGGCTCGCCTGGCCCCGATGACGTTTTTGTAGGCCACGGAGAGAAGGTTGCGCTCCTCCACGGTCAGCTCCACGTCCATGCTGGCCACCTGCTTCATGGCCTCGGCCATTTCTGCAAGCATAACAATTGATTCGATTAGCACACGGTTGCCCGGGGTTGGAGGGATCCGCCGGGCAAGGGGATTTCACCTCGTTTCAACACGGGTCAAAAACCACGGGCAAATGATGAGGCGGTAACAGACGCCAACCATCATCTTTGTCGGCGGATAATCCCAAAATCAATAAAATTACTCTCCCTCCATTGCACGTCAGATTGCGGCAGCGCATCGTACGGAACTAGGTTACGTTTTAAACATCTCCATGCCAGGTAACCGGCAGCCGCGCTCGTCGGCATCAACAACCATCACCAACCGTGAAGCCTGGTTTCCCCCACCAGACCCAAAGTAGGTCGATGACGTCATGCCCATGCCGGATCACCACACCGAACGACTACTCCGGAATGAGAGTTAATTACCGACGTTCCGATCGTTACCTTGCATTATTAAAATATGGCAAAGGTATACGTCGACGAGCTCGACTCCAACGAGCACATCGGACAATAACAACGCTTCTTAATTTCATTTTTATCAAAATAAAAAATACTGATACCGGTATTTTTTTTCCGTGCCAATCTCGGGAGTTGGGGGTGGGAGTGAAGAATTTCAGTAGAAAATGTTTCACAAAATTTACTTGTGACAAAATGTGAATTGCACAAATTTACAAAACTATAATTCTATGGACGTTTATATACCAATGTTATTGGTATACGATTGTTATTACTTTCTTTATGCTATTGTGGAAGATTGCAATGCCATTTTGTTTTGCATTTAGCTCTCAAGGGGCCCTCCTCCCCCCCCCCCCAATACTCCTACGGTTACGTTAAATTGGTATGCAGTGTGTAACCAGAAAATAAGCACCGTTTTTTCGTCATCAATTTGGGCTCAAATCAAATCGCAATTCCTCCTACAACCCACTTCTCTAAAAGTGGGACTTTCCCTTTAATTTCACTGGCTTTATTATGCCCCCCCATCGTTAACAATGCAAAATATGACTATTTCAATAAGCATTATTACTTCCCCAATCAAGTGATTCAGTTTAAATTGGGCTGCTTTAGTAAAAAATCTAAAAAAATAAAACGAATAATATAGTTAGTAAGATTTGAGTCATTTTTATCCTGAAATTGCTGCCACTAGCTTACAAAATAATAAAGCCTCCCTACAACGTCAACTAATGATACATTTCAAGCATCGTTCCTGTCATATACAGGAAATTTAGGACATTTGTCCCACACCTAAAATATAGGAATATTATTTGGAATTATTCTAAAATAGAATAATTTATTACAGGAACTTTTGCAACAAAATAAAAAAAAATAATAGGAATATTCGCCTAAATTAGAGCTCCCCTATAACAATTATTTTTAATTACCTGATAATTGTATTCTAATATCTCCCACTGCAGTTAACGATACATGTATCACCCATTCAATACTTAGAAAATGTAGGCTATCTAATTAATAAATTACAACGACGTAGAAAACCACCTCCGTTCAACGAAGCATTTCCCGGGTCAGGCATAGGTCTCTACGGGGCGAATTATTAACTTAAAATATAGGGTGAAATTCCCTCCAATTTTCACAAGCGCTGCATTAAAGGGACAGTCTCACTTTGAAACAAGTTGGTTTTAATAAAAAAAAAGTGAAAAATTATAATTAAAATGGAAATTGCGATTGCATTTGACAATATCTATCAATAAATAAAATGATCCGAATACCTGGATTTGGTTGGCAATGCGAAGCCTTAATAGACGCCATGTTTATTAAAGCATAGTGGCGCCTTCTACTGGAACGAAGGCACGAGCTCTCGTGAAGCCACAGACGTACGTGTGCTAGGGGGGCGCCACCTCACTTTAAAGCTCGCCGAAAGCGGCCGAAGGCTAAGGAAAATGGCGTCTACCGTGCATTTTGGAAACGTCGTGATTTCTTCCAAATGAAAACTTTGCTGCAATTATTACTGACACAGAAATTAATTATTAATAATATCTAGTAGGTTTTTTGTTTTGTTTAAAAATAACTTGTTTAAAAGTGAGACTGTCCCTGACCGTACCATATTTACGGTACTGTAATAGGGCATTAAAACGATTAAAAATCATGAAAATATTTCACCAGAGGCCAGGAGCACTGCGCACCCGAGATAACGAGCAAAAACAAACGTCTGCCATTATGCGCAAAAGGTAACCCAGGTGCAATATGGCACGCAGAATAAAGGATTCATTCACTCGGCAGCTCGCTCCAGGATATAGCTCAGAGAGTAACCACAATAAAAAAAATAGGATTGTTAGCTGACTTGCATAATTTCATGCAAAACCGGCAGACGAGCACACACACGAACATGGCCTAGAGTCAGCGATGGAGAAAAATAATAATAATAAAAAAAGTCCATCAGACTCTCTCTCCATTTTCATCTCCGAGGAAAAGACGAAGGATAAAAAAAAAAAAAGAGTTCAACGCCTGCCACAGCAGCAGCAGACAAGACGGCCGCACGGCGACCCGGATTGTGCGGCAAACTAGGCCAAGTTTAAAATACAACAATTGGTGTAAAAAATACACACAATAGGGTTGTATACATAATGCATTATAGTGCACGAGTCGGTTTTCGCTTTCTACGGAAGGTCTCCTTTTCAGACACTATAATGTTGCTTTAATAAACATGCTTCTGGTTACCAATCAGGCCCAATGTTACAGGCACAGTACTATAGGTCTGTTCCCAGGTGTGGCAAAGTATATAGGCCTGTGAAGAAGGTTACTTCACGCGTTGAGAAATTCTCAAGGATTAGGTAAATCTTAATCTAATAAACCGCAAATTACTGGTGACAGAAATCCCCAACTCCACGTAGTAATGCGCAAAAGCTGGGTGGATTAAACGAAATGTGCTAGTTAACAGCATTGATTTTATTGCAAATAAATACAATTTGATGAGCAATGACCTTTACCCATGTGGTAAGCCAACACCAAACAGGAAATTGAGGAAGCATTTCCATGCTCTTGAGGCTTCAATGGCTTAATTCAGAAGTACCGAATGAGCCAATTTGTCAAAAATGAGATACATTTTGTATCATTGTGATCATGGAAGTGTCCCTAATGAACCTAAAGTTACAGAAATTAATTTAACCAATAATTGTTAAAGTTACAGAAGTGAACAGT
>JAQIXP010004498.1:0-11447 GCA_034700285.1 Proteroiulus fuscus | reverse complement strand
TCTTTGAATAAAATCAAACCCCATCGTTGAACTTTCACCCGTTCTTGAGTGGTTTCAGTTTGAAGAAAACGAATTTATCATGGAAATTCCCATAGAGGCATGCTCTAAAAAGTGTGGACAGCTCCCTTAAAGTGAAAAGTAGCAAATGTGCACATCCATTAAAAAAGTAGCTAATATTACTTCATGTCATGAGCAATTCTTAAAAGGTAAACTAACAAATGTTATAACTTTTAAGGATGATATCTTGTCAGATATTCACTACTCTTCTCTTCTGTATCTAACAATATTATTGGTTAAAGCAATTTCTGTGACTTTAGGTGAATTAGGGACACTATCACAATTGTTCACGTATCTCATTTTTGAAAAATTGTGAATTAATCCATCGATATATTTTTTTCATAAAATTCTAGGTGGAGAATCTAGTGATCAAATAAAACTGCAACAGCTGCACATTTTATATAATGCTAGAGGACGAGAAATACAACGACTCCAACAAAATCTAGAAACTATGAGGGAGGAAATGAATGCCGACTCTGAGAACATGAAACAGCATTTAACTGCTATGAACAGTAAGCTATTTAATTGAAAATGAAATAGAAAATTGGGTCTTTAATAATCCTAATATTTAATCACATAGATGAGAATGGAATCTATTCTGCTAGTTTGCAAGCTAATCAGAGGCAACTGGATTCCTTAAAAGAATCCATGTCTAAATTAGAAGGCCAATTGCGAGCGACTGAAATACAATTAGTCTCCGTAACTACAAATCGAAATGAGGTATCTGTTCAGCTTGGTTATTAAAAAAATATCTGAAAGTAATAAAGTCCCTAACTATTCCTTTTTTTTTCATTATTAGGTAGTCCAGAAGCTACAAGTGGCAGAATCCGCTATCGAAAGTTTACAAGTGCAAATCGATGAGTTCCAAAAGTCAGAAAATTTAGATCGCGCTCGGCAAAATCATGCTGCAATGCTGATGAGTCTGAAGGAGAAGCATAATCAAGAAATTTACAGTTTAAAAGTGGAAATTGATGAAGTTAGGGAAGGATTGTCGACAAAAGTGAGATTCTAATAGTTTCATCCCTTTTTTGCCAAATTTGACTTTTTAACTAATTTTGATTTTTACATGAAGGAAGTCGAGGTTGAGCAACTGAAAGAGAAATTGAAAAAAATAAACCAAGAATGTGAGGAGGTTAAAATTGAGAAGGCAGAAACTGTGAACAGATTGCTAAAAGCTTTGGAGGAAAGCCAGAAAGAATGCCAAAAGCTTGTGCAAGAAAGTATAACATTTCATAGCCTGAATATATATATTTTTTTAAATCTTGGGTAATTATTGCCTAGTTTGTAATGAAAAATAAAGTAATTTTGGGATTATTCCCAACATATTTTGAGCATACTACTACATTCTCTAGAAAATGTGTGCATTTTTGCTCATATTTTCTTGCTTACACTTGCAGAAAGTAAATTACAACAAACTTTTTATTTTGGCAGCCAAAGAAATTCCCCGCATTTCCTCTCATCTCGATTCAAATGCAGAAATTAACAGCAATCTTGTGCAAACTTTAAAAGTAAGTGTTATTTACAATATAAACCCCAAAAAAAATTGTCCCCAAAGAGCAATGTAGTGAGAAAAAATTCATTTCCCAAAATTTGACAATCGTGTTCTGTCTAGTTGCTTAAGAAAAAATAGTTTCAATATTTGAAACGTCATCAGGCTAAATATGTATTTTATAGGAAATGTGTTAATTTTTGTTAAATAATTAAATTAGTAAATTGATTAAGTAATTTGAGAAATAAAAGGCTGAAAAATACACATTCGCTGGTTTATATTTGATTAAGTTTGCAGGAAAGATAAAAATAAATAAAAGTAGAGTAGTAAATGTGCACATCCGTTATTTTGCCTTTTGAATAAAGTGAATGCAAAAAAAAGTGGTGAATATTGTCACATTCGCTACTTGTATACTGTTATAAAAACCCAGGTCTCGAGAAATTTTTAAAAGGTGAACTAACGAATGGTACCATTCGCTACTTTTAACTTTTAGGGTGATACCTTGTTAGATATTCGCTACTTTTCACTTCTGTAACTTTAACAATTATTGGTTAAATTAATTTCTGTAACTGTAGGTTAATTAGGGACACTTCCAGGATCACAATTGTTCATTTATTTCATTTTTGAAAAATTGGCTCATTTGCTACTTGTGAATTAAGCCATTGATTTGCATTTAACAAATATCATTAATCCCCCAGGATGAACTGGCAGTTACAAAACAAGAACTGGATTTGTATGTTTCAACTGCTAGATTTGGGGATGCCACCCATGGACAAGCTGATGGCAATACACATTCAGGACAGAATTCCGTTAGGAGAAGACATGTCAGGTAATTTAAATTTTAAACAACAAATTCGTTTTCTAATTGTTCCTCTTTAATTTACTTAACAAAATATATATTTTTTATCTCGTAGCGATGCTAGTTCTTCGAATAATGACAACCTTCTCACTGCCTTAAAAAGCGAAGTTGAACGTTCCCTCCTTTGTCTCCAAAATAAAAACGAACAACTCCGCAAATTGCAAGCAAATTACCAAACCTCCCAAACCAAAATGCAAAACTTGCAAGAAACATTAAATTCCACCAAAAATAGTTACCTTCAAAGTCAGGTGAAAACCACAGAATTGATCAAAGAACTGAATAATGTAAAAGAAAACTTGAAAACGAATGATAAATCCGTTGAAGCGGACGCTCTGAGAAGGGAAAATAATTCCCTCAAGTCTAATCTGCAAAGAGCTAAAGCACACGTCGAAGAGCTATCGGCTTCCATTGATCAACTCAATGATGAAATCTGCCATCTAAAAGATGTTATTACCGACATGAAACAAAAGCACGAACAGGAGAAGCAGAAGGCAGTCAACGATTGTAGAGATGCGTGTCTTCAGCTCCACAACGATGCCTCTAGAGTTAACCGAGAGGAAATGGAGGAACGACTAAATCAGATTCAGAGCAACCATATGTAATTCACATAACTTATTAATAATTATTTTGATGGCTTAATTCACAAATAGCGAATGAGCCAATTTTTAAACCATTGTGATCCTGGAAGTGTCCATAATTCACCTAAAGTTACAGAAATTAGTTAAACCAATAATTGTTAAAGTTACAGAAATTAATTAAACCAATAATTGTTAAAGTTACAGAAATTAATTAAACCAATAATTGTTAAAGTTACGGAAATTAATTAAACCAATAATTGTTAAAGTTACAGAAATTAATTAAACCAATTGTTAAAGTTACAGAAATTAATTAAACCAATAATTGTTAAAGTTACAGACGTGACGAGTAGCGAATATCCAACAAGGTATCATCCCTGAAAGTTACAAGTAGTGAATGGTACCATTCGTTAGTTTACCTTTTAAGAAAATCTCGTGACATGGATTTTTATAACAATACAAGTAGCGAATTCAATAGGCAAACTAAGTGCACATTCGCTACTTCACACTTTTATTTATTTCGCTTACCTGCAAACTAAATCAAAGTCAGACTTGCAAATGTGCATTTCAAAGCCTTCTATTTCTCAAATTTCTTAATTAATTTAATTATTTAACAAAAATTAGCACATTCCCTATAAAATATATATATTGTTTCATCTGTTCACAAAATTTCAGCCTTTTGACATTGTTTATTTCCAAATTATACCTTTTTTTTTTTAATAAAAACGTTATTATCTCGAAAGCAACTTTTGGTTCCTTTGCTACTTCTAAATTAAGCCAGCGATTTAGAGTCAGTTCTACTAATATCCTCGAATTTTAAATGTTATTTCTATTTATGTATAGGCAACAGGTTGGAGTGATAACGCACGACTTAGATGAAGTCAAAGAATTGTTCGTGAAAGTATGCGAGGAGAAAAATCAACTCGAAAATAATCTTCTAAAGGCATGGAACGAAGAGAAGGCGAAGGAAATTGAAAGACTGGAACGTAGCTGGGCTGCCGAAATGGAAAAGGGGATGAATTTGATGAAAGATGACTTTGCTAAGAAACTAAATCAAAGCAAGAAACACAGACAGAGCTCCAGCGAGGAAGACTTCCTTACAAGAGTTAGAAATGAAGTGACGAAGCAAACTGAAGAGAGATTAAGTCAAGGTTCCTAGAATAATTCTGCATACTAATTGCAATTAACTCCAATTTAGTTGTATTTTTTAGTAATTATATTGCACGTGCAATTATTTTTAGCAAAAGTACGTTGGGCAAAAGAACAAGAGCTGTTAGTGGAAGAAAAAGCTTCCATAAAGGCCAGAGAACTGATTCAAGCTCATGCATCGGAAAAGCTGCACGAAAACTCTAATATCGAAATTGACGAATACCTGGAACAAATTCAGGAACTGGAGAAGGTACTGTTTATTTCGATGGCTTAATTCAGAAATCACGAATATGCCAATTTGTCCAAAATGAGATAATTAATACCATCGTGATCCTGGAAGTGTCCCTAATTAACCTAAAGTTACAAAAATTAATTTAACCCATAATTGTTAAAGTTACAGAAGTGAAGAGTAGCAAATAAGCCACAACCTCATTCCTCTAAGTTAGAAGTGGTGAATAGTACAATTCGTTTATTTACATTTTAAGAATTTCTCGAGACTTGGATTATTTTAAAAAATAGAAGTGACAAACTTGATAATTTTCGCTCATTTATTTTTTTATTTTTTGTTGCATTCTTTTTATTCAATAGGAAAACTCATGGATGAGCAAATGCGCTACTTCTTACTTAATTTATTTCCCTTTCCTGCAAAATTAATGAAAGTTAAACTGGCGAATTTGCATTTTTAAGCCTTTTATTTCACAAATTATTGAATTAATTTACTAATTAATTAAGTATTTAACAAAAATAAGCACATTCCCTATAAAATATACATATTCTTTTATTTGTTCACCAAATTTCAGTCTTTCAACAGTGTTTTTTTCCAAGTTATACCATTTTTCCATAAAAACGCTATTATCTCAAAACCAACTTTTTGCAAATTCGTCACTTATGAATTAAACCATCGAATTTTGTTAAAAGCAAACCATTTCTATCCATCACAAAGTGTAAAGCATTAAAAGTCGATTTCTCAAATAAACGAGGAAACGTTTTTTCATAAATTTTCAGAGAGTCAAGCAAACGGAAGATTTGTATAAGCAGGAATTGACCACTCTAGAAATTCAGATGAATCGCAAGAAAACGGAAGAACTGAGGAAACTAGAGGAAAATCTTTTAGATAAAATGGGAGCGAAGATGAAGGAAGTTCTAAAACAGAAAAATGAAGAGATGAAAGCTACAGTAAAGGACATGGAATTCAAATTTCATACAGAAAAACAAAAACTCCTGAACGAGCTAAAGGCATCCAAGGATAGCAACATGACCGAGCAGTTCAAAAAGCAATTGGAGACGGTCGACAAGGCTACGAAGCATCAGTTTAGCGAACTCGTGGGAAAGATTGAAGACGAGAAAAGCAAAGTCGTTAAGGCAGCCATCGCAGTTGCAGAAGAAGAAAGACGTCGGGCTCTTGCAGAAATTGAGCTAAAGAAAGAATTATTGCTTCAGGAGAAACTTCAGACTTTGACTAAGCAAAAGGATAAAGAGAAAGTGGAGGCACTCGCAGAAATGGAGCGAAAGCTGTGTGCGGAGCTGGAAACATTTGTAGCAGTTCAGAAGAACCGATATTTTACTGCATTGAAAAGCATGCAAGATAGTCACGCCAAAGAAAAGGTACGATTTCAAAAAATAGTATTTTTTTCTATCAGAAATATACCCTAAAATTGCGAGTATAGCCCGGGGACTATACGATGTTTGTTACCACGGATCAGACCCCTTCAGGGGTATACCCAAGGGTGGGCTATATGATTTCTTTAAAAAAAATTTACAGAATTTTGAGCTACAAGAGGTACAATTTGCAAATTTTGGTCTAAAGCATAGTTTGGGCCAATTAATTTTGTGCTGATTTATCATAATTGTAATGGACAAACACAAAATAAAATGCTGATACTGAAAAATTCCATATTCCAAATCAAATTCCTTGAGTTTTCCTGGTTGAATATGAAATTCCCTGAGATTTCCAGGTTTTCCATGGGCCTATTACACTAGAACATCTGATGAATTTAATGATTGGAACCTTCCAAAAAATAGAACGTTTTTTATTGCATTGTATGTATTTATCTATAAGGAAAATTTATAAAATTTATGCAGGACTAAAAATTCTATTAAAAACTAGGAAAAACCTCATCTCTAAACTAATTTAAAATTACCAATTAACCCTCGTAACTCAAGTGCTTTTTCGATTCTTCATCCGCTAATCTTGGTAAACTGTCTTTTATACTACTGTAATAAAATATGTTTTTTTTGATTATACATTTTGAGTGTAAACATGGTGACTACAAACCTGGAAATCTCAAGTGAATTTAATATTCTCCCTGGAAAACCTGGTAAACTCAGGGAATTTTAAATATCAACTTTTTTATTTTGTATTTTTTTAACCTTATCCAGAAAATCAGCACAAAAAAATGATTTAAAAAGGATATCTTGGCTCTTCAATGGAAAGCAAATGATTAGCTTTGAAATTTGTGCATTTCATTTTTTCCATTGTTGCACCATCCAAAAGAAATGTTTTTGAACCTGGAAAAATGTGAAAATTATCCTGGAAAACTCAGGGAATTTTATTTACAGAAATTTGTAGTCACCATGTGTAAAGCTACTAATGCATTCCCCCATGTCTATGAAAACTTATACTACGACATTAAACTTATACTAATACCCACGTATTGCTAGCGAGACTTTTGGCAATTTCAATTTAAAAAAAAATGCGGGCTATACGTGTGATTTTTAGGGTAATTATAAACTAAGACGATTGTGGTGTGTTATATTTTCAGGATGAACTTCAAAGTAACTACGAAGCTAAGATAAGTCAACTGAGGGAGGAATATAAAATATCTCTGGAGTCGCAGAATCAAGAACGGCAAGCCCATAAACAACAAGTGCAGATGAATGCCAAGGAGGAAATCGACCGTTTGCAAGACGTCATGAAAGCATCGGAAAAGAAATGCAAGCAAATTGAAAGTGACATGCTTGATGTCATCAACGGATTGAAAACCCGGTTGAGGATCAAGGAGAATGAATTGGAAGAAATGACGAGGAACTTGGATGAAGATTGGGCGAAATCGAGCAAAACCCAAGACGACAACAATGCTCTTCCTACCCTAAAGACTGAAGTCTCGTCTCTGAAAGTGCTGGTGACGAAAACTCAGCAGGAGGCAGACCTCTACAAATTAAAAGCGGAAGAAACCGAAGCCAGCTATCAAAACTTGGTTTCGAGGCATTCAAATCTTAAAGAAAAAGTGAAGAAATATCATCGGCACATTCATGGCAAAGAGAAAGAGTTTGCAGTTTCGTTGACAAAAATTACCGAAGAACACAAAGCTGCCCTAGAGAAAGTGTATTCTATGAAAACCGATGTAGTTATGCTTGTAGATAAGCGACTAGAAGAACTCAGGCGTCATTTATTCGAAGGGCTTGCAAATGCCGATATTTCGGCATTTTTATCAATGAACGAGAAGCGGACCGAAGCTCCAAAAAATCCTAAAAATTCGAAGAAATGCGTAGATGCCGATATTAATCCCAGTGCCGCAATTGGGATTGCAGAGTTGAAGGACAACTTTGCGGAATCTGTCAAAAAAGTCCATGGTAATTCATGTTCCACTATTATCGTTATATATCGATGGCTAAATTCACAAGTAGCGAATGAGCCAATTTGTCGAAAATGAGATAATTGTACCATTGTGATCCTGGAAGTATCCCTAATGAACCTAAAGTTACAGAAATTAATTTCACCAATAATTGTTAAAGTTACAGAAGTGAACAGTAGCGAATATCCAACAAGGTATCATTTCTAAAAGTTACATGTAGTGAATGGTACCATTCGTTAGTTTATCTTTCAAAATTTCTCTAGACCTGGAATTTTTATTTCAAGACAAGTAGCAAAGGTGAAAATTTCTGCTAGTTTTTTTTTTTTTATTCTTTTTATTCAACAAACAAACTACTGGATGTGCCCATGCGCTACTTCACACTTAATTTATTTTGCTTTCCTGCAAAATTAATCAAAGTCAAAAACTTGTGAATTTGCATTTTTAAGCCTATTATTTCTCAAATTGCTTAATTAATTTGCTAATTTAATTATTTAACAAAAATTAGCACATTCCCTATAAAATATATATATTATTTTATCTTTTCACCAAATTTCAGCCTTTTAACATTGTTTATTTCCAAGTTATACTGTTTTTCCATAAAAACGCTATTATCTCAAAAGCAACTTTTGCCTTATTCGCTACTTGTGAATTAAGCCATCGATATCTTCTGCAAAACAAGTACATGTTCTCTTTTTTTCCTCTATTCGCAGCCGATATCATGTATTATCTTGAAGAGTGCAGCCATTTTGCAACTGCAAAGATCCAAGAGGAAGTAGCGAAAGCATCGTGGCTCCTGTCCGAACAATTAGGAATGGAACAATTAGGAATGGCCCCTCGTAGCGGCAAAAAGAAGACTCCAGTGATGTCACACGACCACGTGACGCCAATTGGAAGTCGATCTCGCACTCCTGAATTGGGCACTAATTTTTCTTCAGGGCGTGGAACTATGGTGGGCAATCCATCTTCCCTATTGGGTGCCACAGAAACTGTCAAACATGCAGAAACACAGACTTCCGCCAAGGATGAATTTTGCTTCGAAAATCCTTCCAAACCGCTCAAGTTTTGGTCTTCCACACCATTTGCTCGCGATTTCGAAGATGGCACTGGCAAAACCGGTCTGGATTGTCAAAAGCCGGGCTCGATTATCAACAATCCTTCGGCAACGCGGACAATAATCCCCGAAAAAGGAGTAGCCCACGATAATGTTGCAATAGATAAACCACCATTTTCAAAATATCTGTCCACAATTTCTGCACCAACCTTTTCCAATGTCTCGTGGAAATCCATGGATAATTGTGCTCAACCCAATAATTGTACATTTCCAGAAAAATTACAAACAACCAGCAAAACTACTAAGCTCCGGTCGTTGGCTCATCAAATATTAAGTCAGTCTACGGTACACGATTCACCGGACTCGACGACAGGATTGGAGTCTGATAAAAGGCCAGGATCGGAAGTTGAAAGAAAATCTCGATTCATTGCATTCAACGATAATCTTTCCCTATTAAAAACTGACTTTTGGCATGGTATTAATGGTACTACGGAATCCAAGGAAAAAGGATACAAAAGCTAGCTATTTTTCACGGTGAATGTGTGTTAACTATTCTTATTTTACGGGTTGAATTAGATAAATGTATTTTTCAAGTAACCTAGATCATAATTGTGAATTCATATCATTGCTACTCCCTCAATCATCTTATTTCTTCATCATTCATTTTTTTTATGTTTTTTTACGATGTATTTATGTGTATAATAATTTCTTCGGTTTAATTACGCAACAGCGGATTTTGATTTTTTCGACAAGGTTTCAAAATAAATCTATTTTAGAGAACTTTGATGTATATTATTTTTTTAATAATTCAAGCATTTAGTTATTTGCGAATGAGCGAAGTGTTTTTCTTTATAAAGTTGCTTTTACTTTGAAAATTTCTGTTGCAATGTGGGGCTGACTGCACTTACATATTAAGAAACACATAATGTAATTGGCACGTGCATTGAGCCCATTTTGGAACAAAAATTCCTTTAAAGGGACACTCCCACCGTACCTCAAACATTTTTTGCAAGAAAGAGGGGAAATAAGCAAGAC
The DNA here is from genome assembly GCA_034700285.1 of Proteroiulus fuscus. Classification (NCBI taxonomy): domain Eukaryota; kingdom Metazoa; phylum Arthropoda; class Diplopoda; order Julida; family Blaniulidae; genus Proteroiulus; species Proteroiulus fuscus. Next base: position 1,657 of record JAQIXP010004498.1, on the reverse strand, counting down.
TTCAGAGCTTATAAATTGAAATTCAATTTATAATTACCGTTGAATAGTTATTAATTTTAAAATATGCCAATGTGGACAAAAATCTCGAGGGTTGATAGTAGCCATGTTAGAAGTTATTTTGCCAATCCCTCTTTGTGCTTAACAGAGAATGCACAAATTCCATAGCGATAAAGTGAAGCCAACTGGAACAACCCCCCCCCCCCCCTGCACGCAGCGCCATTCTGCCTGGGTGGGGGACTATTATAAAAATGGCGCCTATCCTCTTTTTTGGAAACATTGTGATTTCTGATTATGAACTGCAATTATTAAAATACTCTTAATTTTAAGATTCATTTGTCACATAGTGGGACTGTCCCTTTAAGAAGGGTCATTCTCCTGACAGGTTTTTTTCGAAATGGGACTCAATGCAATTCAATTTCAATTTAACTCCGTAACCTACGATCGCATAATTTTTGATTAGAATATCTCGGAACGTGTGCCTATAGTAACTCTCTTGATATCTGGCAGACTGATTCTATTGAAACAATTGCACCAGATCTAGTTATAAATATTGGTAATAGAAAATGTTTTTATAACTTAACATATGAAGATATTATTAGAGGGAAATCGAATGGATTCATCTACTGGATCCAACTATAGTTTCTCATAATACTTGACCTACATTTTGTGACATTTGCTAGCAATTGTAGGCAGCAAGTGAGCCTGCATTAATTTTAATACTTATAAAGATATTTTGGCAACATTTGTAGAAATAAAATGCTATTTATAGGTTCATTTTAATATATATCCTTTATTTGAATAACTCTAGACTTTTTTTATTAGGGCGTGGAGGTTACTATATTGCATTAGACTTGTGAAAACAAGCAAATGTTCAGAAATGTAAGCTTATATATTTGGTCTACAAACATACGTATTACATGAATTGGATTTTGCAGGGAAATGACACGCCCATGAATTGGGAATACGCCACTGGGATCCGTCGGAAGCAACAAAAGAATTTAATTTATTAAGGAAATAGGAACATATTTCTAATACTTTGGAAATATTTTGTTAGTAATCGTCACGCGGGGATTTTTTCTACCAATTCTTAGAAAAAGAAAATAGTATCAAATGGGTTTTTGCCTTAAATGCCATTCCATGGTTCTTACTTGGAAGTTGCCAATATTACTTCTGATTCTCAATTAAAGTGAGTGCGCCATGTGGACTGATGCAGTCCATCTAATCTAGGTCTATTAAAATGAATACCGTTTCACAATTCGCCATTCCTAGTATTTCCATTTTTAATTAATTGTTATTTTCCCTAAAGGGAAAGTCTCACTTCATTGCGAGTAATTTTTAAAATAGAGGCAAATAACAATTATTATGCCCATTGGCATTAAAATTTAAATGAAACTCACCATTGGTCATAAATCATGAATTTTATATAAAAATATATTATGAAAAAGAAAACAGGGATAAATAGTTCCATATTTGCCAGTGGCGGATGCAGGGGGGGGGCCATTTTTTTAAGGGTGGGCGCCAATCCCTAGAACGAAGCAATGCCCAAAAAGAACCACCCTGCAGGGCCGCATGAAGAAATCCATTGGGGGGAGGGGGGCGGAATCCCAACCAAAAATTGTTCCAAAATTACGGTGGCAGGCCAAAATGTGAACTTTTT
>JAQIXP010004497.1:0-11448 GCA_034700285.1 Proteroiulus fuscus | reverse complement strand
AGTGCACATGTGCATCGCTCCATTGCATCCCATGTATCTTTAGGACGCGCGGTAAATAAACGCCGCATCCTCGCGTCAAAAAGTCGCTCGTGTGTACCCAGCCTTAGCTACTGCATGTTGGACCTTGGTTGGACAGTGCAGCTGACACAAGTCGACAATAAAGCATCAAAATTGTGGACATGTATAGACACATCAGTCTGCAAAAAGCGCAGCATTGGAAGTAGAGAGAGATACCTGAAATTACCTGAAAACGGGGGCCTTAAATATACATATTACCATGCATATAATAAAATCTAATAGTGGGAACTTCAAACTAATCATGCACATCAGCCAGTAGTTTATTTTTCTTTTCGTAGTCACGTGTCAAATTGGGACAACATGACAGTTTGTGAGTTCTGACGTAAATGTTAAAAAATCTAAAAAAAATGATTAATTCAAAATTGGACAGTTAAATATCCCATTAGGGTCTCTTTACCCCTAACATTTTCTAGTCTATTGGCCATTATTAATTCCTCCTATTTCAACGACAGCTGTTGGAAACCCAATACATTTCTAAAAAGCCCAAAGCCTTTAGGCTTATTTTTTAATGGTACCTAGATTAAATGTTCAAAATGATTGTATAAAGCAGAAACCCTTTTGTGAACACTTATGCAGATTAGTATGATGATCATGTAGGCCTACCTTATATTATATCAGGCAAAATATAAAAATGAATTTATTTTTATAAAACCCAGCATTGACTATTATGATTATATATTATATCATTTCTTAATTTACCTGTCTACACTATAATAGAGAGTAACCCTTGGCTATGGGAAGGCACTTCCATAGAGATAGGGCACTTCCTAGCACGTTTTAATGAAACATTTGTACAGTATTGTGAATTTTTGCTGGAAGATGGTGCTGTTTCAATTTTAAAAATTTGTGCAATTTGTATCGTTTATGCAAATGATATGCAAAATCGAAAAAAAAGTGAAAATTTCCTTGAATAGCAGCTCACAAAGGAACAAAAATGGGCAAATTAAATATGACAAATTCCAGCGCTTCTTGTTATTATCTCGGTATCTACGTTATCCAAGGTTCAGTGACGAAAGTCCCGGTATTTCATCTAATACATAATAGTTAGCAAAATAATATTACCAATTGATGTTTTAAAGTGAAGCATTTCATTTAAGATATTTCATAAATTATTGTCAATATTTTTATTTTACTACTCTAATGAATTCATAGGCCTACCGGTACTTGTATTTATGTTGATAAGCATCAATAACAAGCAGAAATCTTAAAAATTCCTACCAGTACCAGGTACTCTATTCAGGGTGTCTGGCCAAATCCAGTAACGAATTTCCATGACATGATGACATTTCCAGGTTTTCCAGAAAAATTTTCACAGACCAAACGAAAGTGACTTTTATCTAATTTTTACTGACATATGCAATTGAAACTGCAATATTTTGCAACTACCCTGGCCTAAAAAAAATCCATTTTTTTCCCCACCCAAAAATATTTTTCATGGCCTGCAGGCGAAAATCTGATCTTACCTTTATTTCGCGATATTTTATATGCTCCATCATCATCGATGATTTTGTTGAACGAAAGACGTCCAAAGTAGCACACACAACAATGACATTCATTAAACATTCATTAAAAGTTCTCGGTGGCTGCCCACGTACCACGAATACCACCACGTGCTTTTAAACAATCGTTGGTGCGTTTGAACATAGCTATGGTTCAGCAAGAATGCTCGAGAATAAAGGGCGCTCTAGCTCAGTGACTACAGACCATTCTATTATATAAGGGGGTGAATGGGGTTAAGAATCACTAATAGACGAATGGGTGGCATTTTCAAACTATTGAAACCCTTGAAAATTGAAATGGACACAATTTAGCCCTTGGTCAATCCTGGACAGTCAGAAACGAGAACAGAAAAGTATGGTTAACATGCATTTCTTAATTAGAAGGCTTCAAGTAACTCTGCAAACAATTTTTGCCTCATTCAAACTGTAGATAGCGTATAATAACCAATATAACATTTCCTCTTGAAAAAACTAACCAAAATTTCTAAAATTGTAAAATAGCTCCCCATGAGAGGCAGATTACTTTATCTTCTATGAATTAAGGATTCTGTGAATTATTTAATTAAGTGAAGCTTCAGACCCTTGGTTGAATATAAAATAATATTTTCAAGGCCAAAACTGTAACAAAAGTATGCAGCAAAAATTATTTTATTTATGTTAAATATAAATTTAAATAAATATGGGATTAAACTGGTAACAAGTAACTGATTTCTTTAATTCACGAATCAAATACTGGAGAAATTCAACAATTCTCTTAAAAATTATTTAGTATGTCGCTTGGTTTTCTTTTTAATGTATACACCAGTGAAAATATAAAACCCTATATACAAAAATTCAAAGTTAGTTTAATAGCTGTCGTATATCATAAGAAATGCTCTTGAACTTTCATAATCACTATTAATCTTTGAACTTTTCCCCAATTCTGTATAATAACCATGATGTTACTTCATCCCCAAGCATGCAATTACTTCAATTTGAATATTCCACTTAATAAAATTATTTTTATTTTGAAACATGGTGATTTTAAGCATTGCATTTTAATGGATAGAAAATATTTACATTCAATGATTCGCTTATTTTCATAAACTCTGTTTTTGGCAATCCCACCAGATAGCCATGACGCACTGAAATGGACAAGCTATATATTACTTTTATAAGAGGTAGTTGTCGGGAATAAATTATCCCTTCCCACCTAAATTATTATAAAATATGGATAAATTACTGCACCTGATTAAATCAGATAAATGCTGTATTACTTATAGTTTCATTAAATGGCCACAATTAATGGTTTAACCTAAATAGTTATTATAACATAGTACTCGGATGAAAAAGGACCATGTGAATTAAGTTAATTGTAAATAAATACTGTTAATGGGGGTAAATCTGTTTAGAAAGCAAATGGAAGCTTATTTTAAAGTATGACTAATAGTCTAACAATGAATGTCTCCAGGTACACAGGGAAGGGTGGGGTTTGGGGTTCAAATCTCCCATTAACAAAATTTCATGTACGAATGCCTCGTTTTTTTAAATTACTCAATCCGCTGGTGGGCTTCTGCCACCCAATTACCCCCTCCCCAACTTGTAAATCCTCCATGCGCCCCGAATGACTTAAACTTTTGGGTAATATCTGGTTGGCCAACGTGAAAGTAACAAATTACCAGAATCAATATTTAGAAAGTCTGGTGGTCATGTAACCCATTTCAGAAAGTATAATTAAAAATAGTCAAGCAAAGCCTTTTTTTGCCACTTTCTGCAGTGTGCTACATTCAAGCCATGACATATCTATAAAACCTGTAAACATGACTGCTTAAAAGTTCTTGGACCATTCTAATTAAGAAATTTCAATTTGTAAATAACATAAAAAAAACCCATAAAAGTTGATAATTTTGGGGGATGATGATGAATAATGGAAGTTATAAATGAAATATACACAACCTAAAATATAAAAAATGAATTTATGGAGCAAGGGGGACGATTGGGGAAACTTATGAGATGATATGATGATTCCATCACCAAAAAATTTCACCGATATAAAGCAAAATCTCACATTTCAAAAACAATAAAAAAAATTGTAATTTCAATATCCTGGGGACACTTGTAGTCAAACGTCTGATTTTTTTAACAAGAAAATAGTGGTGAAAATAGTCAATAGTGTTCTCCAGGTGTATCATATAATGGCTAAAGAGGAAAGGGCCATTTTAGGAATAAGAATACTTTACGTACATGTACACAACAGACACATTCATGCAGGCATTATACTCACAACAAAAAAAGCATTTCAGTTTTGCAAAAACAATGAATAAAAAACATTTAAATTGGATATCTATTAACTTGTAGCATCTGTAATAATAAAATTGAAAAAAAAAGCAGAAGCATACTTTATAAGATGTTAAATAGTGTTAAAAAAGGAAATAGCACAAAGCTTGCAACTTTAAGCTGATAGAATTTCACGAAAATTTAGAATTAATCACAGCAAAGATGGCACTTTTTTTCACATATGCCTCGAATAGCAATACTGTCAGTTTCCGTATGAAATGTTCAAATTCATTCAAAAAAAACCCTATATTGATGATTTAGATATCTAGTCTGCAGGCACTAGCTTTCATTCCGATTAACAGTGTTGTTATTCGACAAACAGGAAGGCAAAATGGTGTTTTAGATGACAGCTAACAGCACAACGCATGCATAAAAAATCACAAAACAAACATTTCTTATGTGGATGACATGCAAAACATACAAGTTTGAAGTACAAACGACACACATTCCAGTTCATATCTGCGATAAGCCATGCACTGTCATGACGTCATCGAGGAAGATTTTGATTTCAGAGAAAAATTAGTATGTGGCGATTGCTCATTTCCACCAAACGATGGGGTTAATGCCAGCTGGAAATAGTACTGACATCTGAAAAATGAAGCCAAAAATAGTGAGAAATTACATTCGTGCTATTAGATATGATTCATATGATTAGTAAATATGTATACGCTATTATGTATTTGATCAAGGAGTCATGCACAATGAAGAAAAGACCATTTGCAGGATATAAGCCCATGGCAGAAGTTAAGAGCCAACCTTTTATTGTAAATTTACCAAGAAACTCACCTATATGTCAAATAAATGTGTTAATATACGAGATACCCGTTAAGTTAACATGCATTGAGCTGTTTATAAACTTAAAAATCATGCCAAGATCCTGGTAATAATTCAGTATTATACTGCATTTAGCAATTCTAAAATATCAGTTATTTGTAGCCATATTTAACTGTTAAATAGCAAAAAATAAAGAAAATAATAATAAATAAATTAATAAACAAAAAATAAAACAGCAATAAATTACTTCCAGTAAAAATTAATTCTGTTTGATATGTTTCTATAATTATAATAAATATCCTAACTGATATCTTTAATACTTAAATATCATTGCACTCATTGTTTTTGTAAAAGTGAAAATGTACGTTAAGGTATGAGACAGGACAAAAGACGAGAGCCAAAGTATTAAAACAGTGCTTCGGATAATAAGAGTAAACGAATGATAAACTGGGGATTCTCTCTATCCAACCACATTTTTAGGTTTCAATTTTTTTTAACTTAATAAAAAAATATAACTTTTCAGGTAAACAACATTATCGTAGAATTATTACTGTACATACCAAGTGCAAATCAAATATATTATCAATTTGTATAAAAAAAATCCTAATTTTAAAAACCGCTTATTTGTAGTCACCTACATCGTGATAGGACGTGTCCTTCCACTTACGGAGGTCCATAGATGGCAAGATTCCAGATTTACAGGGCACTCGTGGATTACTGCACAAGAAAGCAATTTTTTTTTCAAATATTATCACTGACTACTCCAAATTGAAAAGAAACCAATATTCCGATAAAAATTGTTGACTTTAAAATTGCGCAACTTATTACATGTATATTATAAATTCTCAGAAATGACTACTATAAATCGTGCTAGACGTTTTTTAAAAACATGCACTTTTAAGAAATTGTATTAAGCTGCAAAAAATCGAAAGAAAGAAAACAATTTGCATTTCATAATTTAGCCCCAAACAAAAGAAACTTACATTTCATAATCTGGTAGAACCATTGCATAAACCTGCATTGTGTCAATGTTATCAGTGTTGTCACAAATGAGTCGGGATAAATGCATTTTGCGGATTTCTTGAAGTTGTCCTGAAATAAGCAAATGTATACACACTTTATGGTTTATCACCTAAAAATAACAATTAATAAAACTTACAAAAGTCACCCTACATGAGCATAACACAACCCCCACAATTATGTAGTTGTTAATAAAATAAAGGTAAATCACGTGTTGGCTAATAAAATTATATCAATTAAATAGGGACTGTCCAGTAATTTTTGTGAAATTTATTTCCCTCCCACATAATTATGACTTTACCTGATTATATGATACCCATTTCACAATTCTGTTGCTCATTTTTTCAAAATTGATTATAAAAAAGCATTTTATATAAATCAAAAATAAATAATCACAATGTGTGTTGTATTTTCTTATTGTAAAATGAATGTTAAAATTATATTAGCGGAAAATTGTATCCAAAAATCGTGATTTTAAAATTCAAATTCAAGCTATTAAAAACATTATTGATAATAATTAAAAATACGTTTTACAAAAGTGCATCCTGACACCCAGTTAGTCCACCGTCCTTCTTTTCCTTACTAACTCATGTCCATAATTATATAAACATTACTTGGCAAATATATTTTACCTTGAATGTGATAGATTGGTATAATGCATACCTGGAGTAAAAGATGATGGCCATCCAGGATTTTCGTGCCAAAACCGATCTCCCCTACGATAATTTCGAAACTGCAATCCCATGATGCAAGCAAAGGTGGGTCCCAAAATCGACCCTGGCATGGGTCTTTCGGACACTCCGGCCGTCCATAAGTCGATGTCATCTGGATGTCTACAAATAAAATACTGAGTGATACAACTGCCAGGATTTTACGAGACATATCTCATTGGCAATCATTGCACAGTTGCATTCACCTATAAATGGATGCGTAACGATGGACAGTTTCATTGGGCATAGTACCCAAAAGATCTTCGAAACTCCGGGCCCGGCCAACGCCACAATACTCTCGGTAAAAATTGTAACCCGGCACTCCGTGCTCCCTTGCCCTTTGAGTATTCAAGGATGCCAAATCCATACCAAACCCTTCACCATTACGCTTGAATAAATGATTTGTCACCTGAATGTTGCACAAGACATGATTTTAAAATTTGATTTAATCAAAAATGGACCCAGGTGCAAACCTGCATAGCAGATAAGCTTTCAGTGATTGCCTGCTAAAGAACTTTTCAGGGGCAAGAACTGACCTCTTGGGTGACCGAAGAGTCCATAGCCTGGGCCAATTCGTTGACCATTCCCATGGCATAATGGTCCAACCATCCCACTCGATAAAGATCAAAAGGTCTCATCAAAAGATCGCTGAGTCTTTGTGATCCTAAAAATTTAAAAATAATTGTTTCAAAATTGAAGAAAAAATGTGAGATTTTTTTTTTGAATTTGCATAGTTAAACACCGAATCCGTTCCTTACCCACGAATTTATGATGTTTATTCCATCTTTCCACGTCAGTAACTAGAAGACTATGCCCCATCCGGAAGGCAGCCGTAAGCATGGAAGAAAACGTTCCTGGGTTAATTTTAGGGTCGTAGCCATTGTAGTAGCCCTGCAGATGAATAATAAGTCAGTAAAATGCATAGATAAAAATGTTAATTTTAGAAGATTAGGCTCACCGTTTTCTGAGGTACCAATTCGTATTTCTCCACCAGATCCTTGCCCAGTAAAAGCGGCAGAAATTCGTTGTACGTAATGAATTGTGAAATGGCCACTACAATCCTTCTTGTCTCTTGGTACAGCGTTTCGTCGTCCCAGTGCGGATTCAGGTGGCCAAGCTCGACTGCGATACGGTTGTGTTCTCGCATGAATATCGTGTGCAAAACAGTCAGTGGAAGCTGCTCATTTACTCGAACATCACCTGAGGGAAAGTAAGAATATAATTGTCAACGTTTGCAGAAACTTTAATACTATTAACATTTCTTTCCATTTCTTGTCATGCAGTGGAACAGTTTTTTGAGAAGTATTTCAAAATATTTCGTACCTCCTTCAAAGCAGTAAATTTCCCTATTGGGTCTCATACAGGCCATGTCCGGTCGTTCCAAGCGAAAAGGAAGAAGGTCCTTCAGTCCAAGATCTCGAAAAGCAGGTGTTGATTTCAACAAGCCTGACAAAAAACACTTTGGGGTTTTTATGGCTCAGAGTTTAAATATAAGAAAAAGCAAAAACAATTGTTTACCTCCACGAAACGTTCGGAGGGTGTTGGCGAACTCCTCGGAGGATCCATATACGAAATTTGCATCCAGAATGGAAGTGATCCTATTCATTTGAGTCCTGGGTCCCAAGGTGCATCCGGAACGCTGACCAGCAGCTGACCGGATGAATTCCAGGCAATGACGATTGAACCTTGAGTAAAAATAGTCTCCATCTGGAATTCGAATGGGCATACAGTTGGGATGACGCTCCTCCGGACTCCGGTCACAACACAAGGGTTCCTCTTCAGTTTCCTCGTCTTCAGTAATGGCCGCTAAGGCCACATCGTGATCAATAATCTGTCCCCAGACGACTAAGAAATACGTAATGGCATGGTCGTGAGCATTGGTTTCTCGGTGCAAACCTGCACTGATTATTCGGGGATTTGGCAAGGGACGTCCATCAACGCCCACACGTGGAGTATCAATACCTATGCATAGAGATAATGCGTTGAAAATACAGTTTAGTCAAATTTGAGGGGGATCGGGAAAAAAGCACATAAATGGACCTATATTTAAGGCTAACAACGCAACATTTTGATACTTATTATAGGACTTAAAGCATATTAAAATAAAATTATTAGGAATTATAGAACTTTTAAAGCAAAGATTTAGATTGTACGTTCAAAGACAAAACAGTGTAATTTGTAATTACCATCAGGGTAAGCAGGAGGTAATAGCCGGACCAAAGATGTCCGAGCGGCGCCCCAATGAGGATGTTCCAGATTATTACATAATCCGTTATGCTGTCTGTAGCGTTTGGGTGCGCATTTATATGGTTTTAAGAAATCGGGGCATATGCTATCTATGAGAGTTTTGCTAGTATCTATTAATGGAAGACCATGTACAATGACATCACGAGGGAGGCTATACCTGCAATGATATGGATTTGATTTTAACATTGCTTACAGTGAAAGGAATGTTGACTTATTTAGCACATTGTAGATCCGAGACTTACAATTTGGCAATGATACGTGTAACTTCTAAAACTATTTGACCAGTAGGATTAATCTCAAAAGTCGTCCACTCTCGACCAGCCGGCCCTCTAACGGCTAAAATTATTTTCACACAAGTATTGCAATTAAAATTTGATTTGACATAATACTTTATGGGATCCATAAATTATACTTACGTATTCTTGGGCTGACTTCTAAGAAAGCTTGATTTATTGAATCGTATGTGATACAGGTATGACCACCATAACTAAAAAAAATAATAAAAGTAAAAATTAATAAACCCATCCCTTGCACATAATAAATACAAATTGTCAAAAAAGTTTATGAAACATTATTTAGCATGCGTCATGGGGAGGTTATTGCATCTCATCAATTAATAGTATTCCAGAAATTCAGTGGCCCACCCAATGATATCATGATCACAAATGGTGCCTCAGCAATGGCTGCCCTCCAAGGGTTAACATTTTCTTCAATGATTTCAATAATAACACTGAATTACTGGCAGTAATTTCTGAAAGTAAGAACTCTTGCTATTCACTTTCTTAAATTATTATTATTATTATTATAAAAAAAAAATGCCTGGAATAACATTCAAGATTTATGTAGCAAAAACATGCAATGAACAGTGAACACATCTTTTCCTTAGCCAAATTGTGCCATAAGTATTTCATGGTTTTAAAAATGAAAAAATAATCACATCTTCAATTCAATTCAACTCGGTACTCTACGATCAGCATATCATGATACCATTTGGTAGATTAATTATTTCACAATCTGGAAAATACTCTCACGTCATACATCTGCCACTTAAAACATCGTTGTGAAGTTGAATTCCTTAACAATTTTGAACTATTATTAGGAAGATTATTCCAATATCTTATAGAAAAAGGACCATTCTAGCACAAATTTCCTTCAGAGCATTGGAGGACCACAATCCATGTAGGCTAATGCTGGTTAATAGTGTCCTTACTATATTTAAACTAAAAGGCAAATAATATACAGTATTAAAAAATTGCTTCTAAGTGTAATTCCATGTGCATACCTATCAAACGGTGCATATCCTTTTAATAATCCAATTCCATGATCATATAAACGACTTTTTCCATTTCTAGGTATAATTAAAGCGCATTCTTCTTCTCCTCCATGATGACTCGCTATACTTCTGGAGGATTCAGCTGTTACTAAAGGTGTATAAGTTATCGTTGGATTTTCTATGCCTCCGCAATGTATTAATCCCATTTGAAGCCATACAGCAGCTATAGACAGCAAAAGTAGTAAACGGTGCCTGAAATCACAAACAAAAAAACTTTTCTGTATTTTTATGTACATAGTAAAAACTCGATTTGCATAAGAAATCCAATGATTGAATTTACATAAACGAAACGAACAGCATGGTACAAATTTCCACCACCATCATTGACTTAGTGACTAACCTTTTGCACTTTTAAATAAAATGCAAATTTGAGGGTAAGTTAATTGAGTGAAAAGTAGAGCGAAAAGCATTGCCATTACAGAAAGAAAAAAAAGATGAAATAGTTAATGAATTATATAGCCATTGGAGGTCTTTCAAATGCTCAAAGACAGCCTGCAACAAGTGCTAAATTACTGTCTATTTAAAAATTAACAAAAAAAAACAAATGCGTCCAATCTATTACTATGCATTGAAAAATGGAAACCATGAACGGAAAAATAAAAACGTGAAAAGCTACAGAAATTAAGATTATAGTCGTTTGGACAAAACAGTAACCTGATTTGCAGCACTAATTAAATAAGTCTGCTTTTACAACCCCCTGGATATAGGATAATACAGTAGACATTTACAATTTCCTTATTATCAGTCAAGGGATATGCAAATTAATACTTTTGCTTAATATGTAGGTTGTAATATAATTTATTAAATGTTTTCCAGCAATTACTGCATAGAATTCACTAACCTGTTTTCAAATTTAAGTTAAAAAATGCATTCGGTATAATGTTTATATTCAGGGTGGGTCACACTGAAACCACTTGAGAAATAAAACATGTTAAACATGTTCAGTATATAATTGTGCATTTTTGACTATTTTAATTATAATCTCTGACTTAGTAATATGTATAGGCCTACCGGTACATCGAGTTAGACATATTTAAAATGAGTTTGGAAAAACTCTTCATTTCACAGTAACCGTTAAAATCGACATATTTATGAAAATCTATTTTAGAATTTTTATTTTTTAAATTTAGTAGGAAAAAACAAATTTTCATCATTATCTTTTTTTAAAAAAATGCTTAAATTCAAGAAAATTAATCACTTTTAAATGTGCATTTTAGGAGATTTTGAGAACTTTAAACTTTAATACATGTTTCATTCCAAAATGAGAATCAACGCACGTGCCTATGCTAAGAAACCATATTTAATAGGCACGTGCATTTACTATAGAACATCTCGACAAGAGAATAGGCCTGTTAAAGCATAGCCCTCTATATAGAGGGCTATGGTTATTTAGAGCATAGCCCTCTATATAAGACGATGGCCTGACCTATAGGATTCCACTAATACTAAAAAAAAATATGGAACTAAAGTC
>JAQIXP010004496.1:0-11449 GCA_034700285.1 Proteroiulus fuscus | reverse complement strand
TACCACCAACGGTTACAAAATGGGACTCAAAAATAGTCTCTATGGGCGTTTAACATTAGTGAAACCCACCCTTAACATGGAAATCTTAATCCCATGCTGCAAAAAGTGTGGACAGCGAGTAAACATTTTTCTGGCCTTTCTGGTCTTGCCTCGTGACAAATGCAACTTAAAAGTATGTCACGCGCATGTGATTACGACGTCACAAGAAGCCAGAACAGCCAGGAGGTAGGTCCATGAAGTACACATCCGTGCTCACCCATGTCAGGCCACCTTTAAAAATCATGACAATTTCACAATTTACTCCGTACCATTTACCATGAATTGTCATTTCCTTGACTTTCAAGCTAACATCACACGACAGACCTTACAAAGTATTTCACAGATCCGACTCTTCTTTTTTCCCCCTTAAAGGTGCGTCCACACAATATCACAAAACATCGTTATGTTTATAATGAAATTGGTTATAAGTTTGTTGTAAAACTTGTTATATAACGTCATCTATAACGTGCTACTGAATGACACAATGTGGATGTAATACCAATAAAAGTGTTAAATGGCATCATGTTACGTAACTTTTTTATTTTCCTTTTTGTAACGAGTTTCGTAACAACTTTACTATACAACACGTTTTGTGATATAGTGTGGACGCACCTTAACATTTCGGCTATTTCCGTGACCATCTTTCATTTCTCCGACAAAAAACGTATCACGTTATCGGCCAAATTCCGGGATCCCTTAAAAATTGCCACCCAAAAAACAAAAACAAAACCATTTCGCTTACCTTCAGCTTTTGGGTTATTGTTTCCGTCCAGGTCTACTCCGTGTTCTACATGCGTCGACCTTACGACCTGGTCGCCCTCATGCAGCAGGAGAAGCGCGCCCAGCTGGTCGAGAACTTCATGTACCAAGTGGACGGGCAGATCGAGGAGATCGACAGCAAGCGCAACAAGGAGACCAACCTGCAGGAGAGGTTCTACGCCACCGAGAAGGACTGCATCCTGGCGGAGAAGCCGCTCACCGACTACAACCTGTTTGTCAGCACCATCGCCACGTGCAAGGACGTCGGCGCGAGGTAGGTCGGAGTTCACGAGCAGTTTGAACTCTTCTTCTGGGAAGTCGCGGGCACAAAGCGGCCTTGCGGTCAAGTACTTGTCCAAGTAAAACTGTGGGGGGGGTTTTTTTCCTCATTTTCTAGCCTGGACAGGCTTCACGCGGGCGCCGCATCCGTGGAGCGGGCGGAAAAGGAGCCCAACTGCACCCGCACGAGCGATCTCGACTTCAGCATGCACACGTTCGAACACTTGCAGGTGAATAGCCTTCGTTGCAATCTGAAACGAAGATGGAAAAAGAAATTATTTGGGGTAATCGTAAAGAGGGTCGTGACAATATCGAACGACCGGTCGGCAATGACCCGTGGCTGTCCTTATGTCAACCGTAGCCGGACTAAGTTCACTTTCCACATTTAATTTACGTTTATATTTAGTGAGCTACGATCTGAATAACCTTAGAGTCACGATTTAGGTCATTTGAGGTCACCTCTGGCCCAGGATTTTTCACATTTGTCTACCTAATGCCGGTTATTTCGTGGAACCAAATACTAGTTGGATTCCCCTGACTTTTCTTATAAATATAACTCCCCGACGTCCCAGGTTACTACGAACCAGTCTGTATTTTGATTATGCTATGTAAGCCTTTGAAAGATTAAAAATCAAATAAATAGATACGTTATTTTGTATATCCAATAACTGAGTTTTCTCTTAAATATTTCCAAAAATAAATATAATTGACTTTTCACTGACCAGTTTAGACTTCCCTACGATACTTTTCTAGTGGCAATGAACCTTGCATTGACTATGTTGTTTTAAGGTTCAGAAAGTGAGGCGTCCAACCCCGAATTTACGTATAAAGTATTAAGATTAAGTACCTAATTATTCCCTGACTTAATTCCTGACCATTTCACGTTTCCCCGACTTTCCAGTTTGTTATAAACCCCCACACTGACTCCGCAATTTAAGTCCAGCCCTGAAGTTTACGTGAAGTATTTTAAGGATTCGGTAACCGGATCTCCAGACTACCCTCAAACTTAAAACTTGCGCCCTTAATGCACTGTCTTGATCAAGATTCCGACTTCAAATAAAGTGAATTTCCCGACTTTTATGCCCGACCTAACCGATGACCAGTGTTCTCTCTCTTCCCTTTCATCAGTCCATGCGAGACCGGAAGAACATCACGATATCCTTGGAGGCCGAGCTGAGGCAGATCCTGTCAAATTGGGAGAGCGTGGAAACATTTGGTCAGCTGGTGCACGACGCTCTGGAGAACGTAAGTTGGTCGTGCCGTTTTAAGCATGACATCCGAGGAGCGTTAAGACAAAATCAAAAGCGAAAACTTCTTGGCAAACAGAACAAGACGTCTTGGATCCTGTACAACCTAGCCGGATACTACTTCCGCCTGGTCGGCGACGGCTTCAAGGCGGTCGAGTGCATCCGCAGGGCTCTGCATTTTTCGCCAAAGTGAGTTGCGAGAGGGGGTGATGACAGCAGTTTCATCGAGGAGGCCGCCTTTGCACATCCGTTTCCGTTGTCCTTTTTCAGGGAGATGAAATATGTGGCCCTGCTCAATCTGGGAAACGTCTTGCATCACGCCCAGCAATCCGAGGACGCGGCGGTGGTGGTGCTGGCCGCGGTGGACCTGACGCCGGGCGACCCGATGCTCCACTACATGTTGGGCAACATTTACGCCGTGAGTGAACCCGTTTTTAAACGATAGGTGGGGTAGGGCAATGAGGGTGAATCCCGTATGATCATAGTGAATCCCATGGGATTCTGCCAGGTGAATCCCGTGGTGGATTGAATGGGAATTTAGCTGTATCGTAGTATCTTAAGTGAATCCAATACAACCTTAGTGAAACCTTAAGTGAATCCTAATAAAATTTTGTGCAACCCAAACAAACATTTTGGGTGAATCCCAAACGAATGGAGTGAATTTTAATGATTTCCAAACGAATCCCTAGTGAATCACGAGTGAGCTTAACAATGTCAAGGGATTCATTATAGTGAAACTGAAATTTATTGGGGAAATTCCGAGTGATTTTTGGTGAATCCCAGGTGAATCTAACTGAATAGAAGCACAAATTGAATCATGATCAATTCTAACATATTCTCGGTGGATTCTATATGCTTTTAATAAATCCCAAGTACAACTAATAAAACCCAAAGTAAATGTGTGAATCCCAACAGGATTGAGTGAGTCCCAAGTGAATTTTGGTGAATATTGTAAGCTAGCATGATTTTCAATTTTGCTCAAGATTTTGAATATTTTGAATGAATCCCAAATGGATTGAGTACGGTTGAATTTAGAGTGAATCCTACATGCCCTCTGAGAATCCCAGCTTGAATCTTGAGTACAATATCGAATCTTTTGGGTGAATTCCAAATGAATTTTATTGCCTTCCCGAGTGGATTAGGTGTCGATTTCGAGTGGATTTTGGCAAATCCCGATGGAACCTTATTGAATTTTTACCAATTCACGAATCAGCGATTGAGAGGCTTCCCTACCCCATAATCCCGGATAGATTTGCGAATGTTTAGGGCGATTCCCGAGAAAGCTGTCCTGTCACTCTAAACGACATTGGTGTATATAATTGTAAAGAAATATTATGTCTTATCTACAGGCCTTGGCGCAGTACAACAAGTCGGTGGAAGCTTTCGACGCCGCTCTCGAACTACGGCCGGACTTCGAGGCAGCCGCGCTTCGACGGCACGCGGTTCTCTGCCACAGCAAGCTGGAAATGGCCTTGGAGACCCAATACGAGTATACGATTTTTCAAATGAAATCTGAGGCTTGCCTGAAGAAAAAGGAAACGATTTTCAAAACAAAAACCAAAATTTCCAGTTCGTTGCAGAAAACGTTGATGGAATTGGGCGACTTCGAGCAAAGATTGGATTTCTGGCAGAAGCAGCAGCTCAAGTTGCTGCAGGAGCAGGCATCGCTGGAGGTCCGCCTGGGCTCTCAAATCGACTACGCCGAATGGAAGATCCGTCAGAAAATGAAAACGCACATTCAGGGCGAGTCCGGAGATTCAATAAAGAAAAAATTACTATCCCTGTATTAGCATTTGTAATCCCAAGATTTGTCTTTTTCTCGCAGATTCGCCTCAGATTCTCCAAAACGGACATTCGGCGCCCGTCATAGCCAACGTCAAAATTCAGCTCGGACACACCTGGAGCCACCTTTTCAAAGAGGTCGAGACCCAGACGGCAAAACTGAAGGAAGAACTACTGACCAAGGTGCCTATTTCACTAACCGGCCACAACGCTTTTAAGACGATGAATGCAATTGTTTACTATTTTCCGTGAACAAGAAAACGGAGTTGAGTTCCAAGATGCTCCAGTCCGGCGCCGACCAATCGACCTACCAGCTGACGCCCAAATACCCGCGGCAGCACCACAAAAGCAGCCTCTCGTCTCCTCCTCCCAAACACCTGATGCCGGACTGGCCGTCGGAGGACGAGTGCCAGGTGCCCGAGACGAAGGAAGAGCTGCGCCTCTCGCTTCCCGCCTTCATCCCGCCAGAAAACAAAGGCTTTGAGTGCGTTCCAGTTCTCTGTCGGATCCCGGCTCAAAAAACAAAAACCGACCAGCTTTTTACCACCTTCTTTTTCAGGGTTGGTAAGATACTTGGGGACCTGCAGGATGTCCCGTGGGACGAAGAACCGCCAGTGTGCGAGGCAGAAGTGACCGCCGACTTCGACACGCTCTGGGACTGGATGTTCGTGAACATGGAGGCAAGTGATGAGGAGATCTCGGTTGCCCGGAAGATCGTCCAAGATTATATCCAGAACTACTGCGGACCGATAAGCATCGATGAATTCGGCCGCAGGCTGACTTATGCCATCAGTCACGTAAGCACGACAGGATTTTCAAGTTTCTTTCCTAAACCACTCACAAAACTTTCGGGAAAAGTAAAAATGACAAGATGGCACCAAATTTTTCAGGACTTGGCCCCCAAGTGGCTGCTCTACCATTTGTCGTTCTTCTACTGGTGGGCTCTCGGTGACATGGGCAATTTCAGTCGCTGCCTAATCAATACCAAGGTGCTAGCGCCTCATCAGTGCAAGGACCTTATCCTTGTGCCTGTCGCCTCGCTCATGGGTCAAGAGGGCCTTCTCACGGGGGCCATTTATTCGGCAAAGTTTGCCCTGCAGGTCAACGAGTTCGAGGCAAGTGCAAAGTACATACTCCGAGACCTATGACCGGTGCCGCTAATTTCCACTCGATTATTTCAATCTTCTGCAGCCGACCACCAACAAGCTGCTGGCAGATCTGTACGTGCTGGCCGGCGAACTTCAAAATGCTATCAAGCACTACAGGAAGGTCTTACAGGAGGAACCGGAGGACGAAGGCGAGTCTCGCACCCCAAAATTTGGGCGAAAGATTTTAAGACCAGGTTCTGTTGCTGAATTTTATCCCTCTTCAGAAGCACTGCGAAGCTACCTGTGGGTGATGTGCCGGCTGCGAGCCAAGCAGAAGGAGCTGGAGCAGGACGGCACTACTTCAAACCAGGAAGAGGGCAATGAGGATGGCGTCGACACTCCCTTGTGGATCGTAAGTGAGGTTATATATTTAGACAAAAAGTAGCAATCTGCCATTGCGTAAGCCTTCCGATGACCGTCTCTTCCTAGAATTTGGCAGACGAGGAGATAGAAGGTCACTGCCATACGTCCGATGCCTATCGGGTTGGCGACTGCACGCAGGACAAGAAGGCGGCGACAGTAGATGAACTCAATGGTAACGTCTTTTACGTCCTGACCGTTCACTCCACCCCAATTCCTGCCTCGTCTTGAGATGTAGTCCATTTCAGACGGCGTTGCCACCGATGACGCTCAGAACATACCAGCCGCCCATTTGGGCGAGCAGCCTGCTGGTGTGGAGCTCTTTGACGGTGGCGCCTTTCCGTTCGTGTCAGAGCGCGAGCCGCAGAAGATTCACCTTAAATTATCTCTTGGGCAGCAGAACCTGGGTGCCGTCCCTCCTTTGGGACATTCCCAGCAATCGGGAGGTTCGGCAGTCAGGGCGCTCGTCGAAGACGACCCTCTGCCAGGTGAGTTCTGCAATGAAGTAAATCGCTCGTTCCCATCGGTCCTTCAGAGAGATATTCTCCGCTATAATGGCACATCTCCTGCAGACATCCTCCTGCACGTGCACCACCGTGCCAGCATTCCGCCGCCGGAGCCGTCCGAGTGCAAGTCTTACCCGCAGGCCAACTTCAAGCACTTCACCAGCACGTGGCTGTCCGTCTCCGCCAAGGGAGTGGCGTAAGTTCACCATTTGCAGGCTACAAAATTTCCTCGCTGAATGTAGGGTGTCACTT
Source organism: Proteroiulus fuscus (assembly GCA_034700285.1). Classification (NCBI taxonomy): domain Eukaryota; kingdom Metazoa; phylum Arthropoda; class Diplopoda; order Julida; family Blaniulidae; genus Proteroiulus; species Proteroiulus fuscus. The sequence goes on along the minus strand of JAQIXP010004496.1, from coordinate 5,077 downwards.
ATTCCATCGCCTTTTCAGGGTCAACAAGCTGCTCAACACCAACGTGCCGGTCACCGGTCCGCCACTGCAGCCATACTGTGATGCCCATCTTCCCAGCAGTGCCCTTACCCTCGACCACTTGGCTGGAATGCGCCACCGGTCCATCCTGACTTACACTGCCGAGACGGGTTTGCGCGAGGTAAACAGACACTGGCCGACCTCTGGTACACTTTTAGGAGAAACGTTTTTAAGCTAATATTCTTGTTTAATCTGCCGTAGGCCTTGCAGACTCTCGGACACGAGGGCGAAGGTCCCGAGGCCGTCGAAACGATGGGGACCAGATTGGCCCTTGCCTTGCAACAGGCAAGTTACGGATAGTTTGGCGCTAGTTCATCACTACGGTCAAATGGTGGCTTAGAGAACATTTATTTTTCTTTATTCAGAATTCAACGTCGTGGGTGTTCACCACGTTGGCGGCACTTTACTGGCGGGTCATAGGTCAAGCGGAACAGGCCATCATCTGCCTCCGTCAGGCCCTACATTATGCTCCGAATCACATGAGGGACATTCCGCTGATTAGCCTGGCAAACATTTTTCACCGAGCCGGACTTCACAACGACGCCTTGATCGTTGCTAATATGGCTCTAGAAATCTCACCCGGTTTCGTCGTCATTCACTTTACGCTGGCCAACATATTCGCTGCAAAGGTTTGCTTGATAAATCAAGTTCATTTGTGTAGTTGTCAAGATAGTTCCTTTAACTTACGCTAATTCATAAATTTCAAGAAAAAATATCATTATCTAGATTACTTTAAATCATAGCCTATCCCCTACCACCCCTCTGAATAAATACAGAAAATTTACAGGGACTACCTCGATCTTGCCAAACATATAACCAAGTTTTTGTTATAAAGCTAAAATAAAATTTCTCTTTTTTTTGGCAAATAATTTGCAGGGCAACTTGGAGCAGGCCAAATCGTTTTACGAATCGACACTCGCCCTGCAATCCTCTTTCGAGCCGGCACGAGATCGCCTTCGTGCCATCTACTGCAGCACACTCTGGCCGGATGAAAACGCTAAGCTCCTCAAACAATAGAAATGCAATTGTTTCACATTTTTAAGTAGGACGTAAGGTGCCAGGTTGGATCGGCTTAACGATCTAAGCTGCTAATCAAATGACTTTTTTTATTTATAATGAGGCATGTTTTTATCACGCGTGTGCTTTCTTAAGGCATTGTCCGTTGCTAGCACAGTTACGAATTTTTAAACAAGAGAATTGTCAAGCTTGATGCACTTGTGTGCGGGTTTTCCCTCGAAAGAGGGAGTGTTCCCGGCGTGTTTTCAGAAAACACGAGATGTGCATGCATTTTAAATCAATAAATATTTTAGTTTGAAAACTTCAGTCCAAAATAAAACCATTGCTGTTCGCTGTTATTTTTTTAAAACGGGGGCCAATCGCAATACTTTTTCTTCCACCAGCCTTTTCCCTGACCTGAAATTATGAATCTAGAGCAATTTCCTACCAAGTATTTTCTGACGAAAACTATTTAAAATGGTTCCTTCGGCATTTTTCCAAAAGTCTTGTACTGAGCTTCATTCCCAAACTTTCCTAACATTTCCCATACCTATGCAACAATTACTTAACTTCTTCCTGATAAATCTACACTTTAAGTCACCTTGAATTGACTACTTAAGCCATTAAGGATATTTTCCCTTCCCTGACTATTCCCAGGATTGAGAAGACGAAATTGTTTTGTCCATATTAGGATTGATAAAATAACTTCGAATTGTTCTGCCCTGCCTTCCAAGTAACTGGAAACTACAACGAATTTTCCTGACCATTTGCTTTGCATTTTCCTAGGTCAAAACCAAGTTCTTGAATTTTTCCTAGGTGGTCACTAGGCGGTGTAAACTGTAGGCCTACTAAGTTACGGTCAGTCTGACTTTTTTTCCTTAAAATTTAGCAGGTTTTAAGCTCTTTGCAAGACCATCACGGGTTAATTTTTCATGAATTCTCTTCACCAATTTCTCGCCAGCTTCCAGTTTTTCCTAGTAGCAGGTTGCCTACTCTAATTAACAAACAAATCTATTATTTGATTTTTATTACGAGCAATATAATTTTATATTAGTGAAGGATTTATTCTTTCGAAGCCTAATAAAATGCAAATATGACGAGAGGGGAGGGGAGGGGGGGGGGGGAAACAGTCGAGCCATCTTCACCAGGTGCTAGCATTTTTTAAAGACCCATTTTCAAAGTCTGCTTAATCCGTGGCTGACAACGTTTCAGTTGTTGTCGTTAAAGCCGAGGATCAAATGGGATTTTGTATAAAACTATTTGGGTTTCCCAATCCAGGCTCATGTTTTTGGGTGCAGCCCAAAAACTCCTCTCGGGGAGGGGGTTAAAAGCCACTCGAGAAACTGATTTTGTGCAAGTGCTCAAATGTTTGTTACGGCTTCTGTTGAGCGTACCGGTACGATGTCACTACGACAGAGCCGGTAAGCCGAAATTAATAAATTTCCACCAGAAGCCATACCCACTGACCATCCTTCTGGGAAACCATAGAAAAATCTGCCAAAAAAACAAAAAACATGGCACTGCGCTTACGCCCCCTCGTAATTTTATGGAAACCGGTAAACATTTTAAGCCGAAATCGATAAGGGAGTTTGTACCTGTACTGGAAAAGACTTGAGGAAACTATTTTGAAATCTGATGAGGAACCAGCAACACGCTGAAGACGAGAGAGACCAATTTAGACAAGGTAAGCAGCACGACTTTACCACTCGAGGGCTTGTTCCCTGTCACTTCCTTAATTTGTAGCAAACATAACTGGGGAACAGGTAACGGATTCTATTTCCAAGCAAAGTGATTGCTATTTGAGTTGTGCAAAAGCTAAAATATTGCAAAAACACGTTATTTCATTTAAAAGGCAATTGGGGCAGAAGCAGTGCCTCGGGACTAGGATTTTAGTCTTAGTAGTTTTTGCAATCACTGAAAAGCATGCAATTTTTGATAATGGACTGTATTATTTATGTAATTCTGAACACTGGGGGAGGGGGTTATCAGGGGGCCACATTAACTGCGACTACGGGCTACGAGCCTTTAAGTCTTTATGCTGACTTGGCACGTACTGCAGAAAACAAATGGAAAATCTGTAGCAGTTTTCCCAATGAATTTCTGAAATTTTTACCTCTGTAAAACTGCAATTTGTGTTTCACAATATCAAAATTTACAGTTTTTTCACACAAATTTTACACAAAATTTACTTTAAGTTGTTCTGCATTTCATTGTGGAACGCTTTGGTAGGCTACCTATGTTTGTTTTTTCTACTAAAATGTTGTAAAAAAAATTATTTTTGCCACCAGTTATTAAGATAGCTAATATACACCTCTGCAAAATCTATAACCAGATGCTATTCACAAAGATTTTCCCTGACTTTCCCTGACTCCCCAGAAAAATTTTAATTTCCCATGACCAATTTACCCTTCTCCGACTTGCTAGGTCAGTACAAAGCCTATTAGAAAGCAAAATAGCTCTGCACAGCTTAAAAGGCATTAATATTTCACTGTAGTAGGCCTACCGTAAACCTAATAACTTCTTAAAACTTTCTGATCAATGAATTGTTGCTGCCCCTGACCCATAATCTTTAGAAAGTTAATTTGAATTTCAGCATAAATCAATTAAATGACTTTTCCTGAGTTTTCCAGGTGTACAGCTGTTTCTTTTCAAAAATTTTCTCATATTTTGGTCATATTTTTCAGCATTCCTAAATTTTCCAGGCTGTGCATTGTGTGCAACAACATCATGCAGCTATATTTTCATGTCCAAAGCTTATTTGTTTATTGTTTGCGCTAAGCTCGACTTTTTGACGACATTTAAGAGCAACTTAGCCAAGGATTAAATCCTTGAGTACTGATCAAGGAGTCGTGGCAATGGGAGTTAAGCCCAAGCACCCAAAAAAACAACCACGCTTAACCTGTTGAAATCTTCGTGTCATCACGATCACTACAATTTAATAAATTTTCCTGTTTATAATAGGATCAGTAGGTGCTATTAGAGGCATTTCATTAATGTCGACAGTTTTTCAAATTGCTAATCCCCACCAATAAATTGGAGGAAATTCCTCTGGCAGCCAAGTCATATCACGAAGGATTCGAAGCAAAGAACTCTTTTTAAGTCTTAAGAATTATTATTATGATGATATAAACGCAAACGATTACTCGCCTAATAACTTGAGGAATGAGGATGAATTCCCGGTTGTATAATGCGTCCATGATATCAGTTTTCGTCTTCAATTTAAGAGCAGAACAACAAGTGTAAACATTAAAATTCAAACATGGCTGCCAAACGTTCGACGACAGAAAAATATTTGGCGGCTTTTTCAACATAAATAGTCCCTAATGAAAACAAGAAAGCTCCCGGATGAGTATACATCCGCCATGCCTTATCACACCTTTCTTAATCTGTGTATGCGTGCGCAAGCGACAAATAGTCCCTAATACATTTTGATTTCTCAAATAACTTGTTTGTTAAAACACTTTATACAAAATGATTAACAAGGATTGGTGGCCTTTTAATTTTTAATGAAGCTGTGGAAATTTATTTTATGGATTATTTTCAGCAGCTAATTTTTAATGCAAAATTTAAATGGATTTTTGTTAACATTTTTTTTTGCAAGTAAAAGGTAAGAATTAAAATTAATAATATTTGTTAATTTATTTAATTTTTTTTTAATTTAAAAAAAAATTTATCTGCTTGGGCTTTATTTAACACATTTTGAATAAAAATGCGAAATAAATTGATTCGTAAATAAATGATTTTTTTAATCTGGATTTTACGTGAAATTGAATTGTAACGAATTCTGCAAATATTTACAAAATTAAGAAATAAAAAGATAATGATAAATTATAAAACAAAAAAATTTGGAAAGAATTATAAGAAATTTCGTTTTTAAATTTGATAGAAATAAATTTTTTAGTGAATTTATGAATTCCATATTACGGTACTAATTAAAATTACTCCTAAATTATAAATTTTAATTATATAAATATGTCATTATAAATATTGAGCTATAATTTTAAATTTATAAGAATAAATAGAA